>UXGC01000385.1:16387-86370 GCA_900480045.1 Eurytoma adleriae
TTTTTTTATGTTAATTGTTACTGTAATTTACATTAAGGATGCCATTATTCGATTTGTAGACATGAATTTTTTCCTATGATAAAATCTTTTATTTTAAATATATTAATTTTAATGTACCACCTTTAAGAAAATCGATATTTTCTCAAGCGCACACCTTCGCTCTCCAAAAATGAATTACCAATTAAAAAAAGATGCACCATTCAGTATCATTGCATTCTAAATAACTCGAAAAAAGAAAATCGCGAAAAGATAGGGACGAATAATTCGCCGCGCGCGTGAAGGGAGGCGCATCGGCCGGCCTCGATCGTGTGCACATGCGTGCGCGCGCCGGCAGCCCGCTCCTTTTATCGCTCTCGCTAATCCTCCCACCTGCGTGAGCTCGCATCCTCGCGCGCACGTACGCCCGGGACCTCCGCGCTACTACCGGGTTTGCCCCCCTCGCCGCTCCTCTTACGTGCCCGCCTCGCCTCGATTCCCCGAAGTGCGAAGGGCATTCAATCTCCGCTCCGAGGAATCCTCCCTCTCTTCGGCTCGCTCGGGTTGAACGGCCCCCGGTGCGCGAGTGGGAGCATCGCGAATCTGACGTAATTGTTCGGGCTTGAACCCCGGCGCGCAATAAATATTACTCGTTTGGCCGCGAGAAAATGAGGATTTGAGAATTTTAATTCGAGAGGCCCGGGCGCGATGCCTCTTTCTCTCTTTTCGTATTCTTCGGAGGGCCGTTTTCGCGCGGGGAGGAGCGCGCGCTGCCGGCTCGAGTCAAATTTATGCTAATTTACGTCCGCCTGACTTATAATGCCCTATAAGAAGTGGGAGATTAATACGCCGATAAAAATTACTTCATTGCTTCATTGTGAGCCGGTTGAGAATTAAACGCCGGCGTGAAAATTACTCAACGTCAAGTGCGATTTGGCGTAGCTCTTAACTCAGCTTAAAACCTCCCTTCTTTTCTCTCCTCTCCCCTCTCGCTCGCCTCTCGCGAAACGTACGTTATTGATCGTGAAATATGAAATGATGGCTAATTTCGGAGCCGCTTATTAGCTTTTAAATTTTGAACAAGTGAATCATAATAATTGGATTTGATTGCCTCGAGTATCGCGTTTTACCTAATTTGGAGAACGGTGCGAGTAGCAGGCCTTTTTTTTAAGTATTTCAGCACGATCAACAAGCGGATTCTTTAACTTCGAATTTTAAGATCGAGAGATCACTTATTCGTACAATCATAAGCCATATAGTAACTTACTTTGATAGTAAGTTACTTTTCAGTCACTTTTTAATTAACTAGTGAACTTAACGCGCGTTGCGTTTAAGCTCGAGGTGGATCTCGAAATGCGATAGATTCACAATCGCTTTAGTTTTGTACTGGATGTAAAATCAATATACAATTTCGTAGGTAATTATAATTATGATTTTAATAATTGATTAATCAAATGCAATTACTAAATTGTTAAATCGTTATTCTTAGTTGTCTGTAGAACAGATTATTTCTTCTGACAGGAAGTAATTTAGGTTCAGTTGCAAATAATTTACTTGGTTCTTTGCCGATAGGTGGACTCCAAAATACCTCTCTCGGAAAAGGGTTTACTTTCACAGTTTTATGTATGTCATTGAGTCTCAATTGACTTTAACCGATTTTATATCATGAAATCGTTATAATCGTTATGAAAGTATACTTTAAACGAGTAAGATTTAGTAATCAAATGTCACTTTTTCGATTTTCTATTTGCTATATTTAATCGTTTACTTCTTTCCTCTTATTTAAAACATAAAACATGGAAATCTTGCCAGCATCAGAACGTAGAGATGCTTAAAAAAAGCGCATCAACCGTCGAACAATAAAAGCGCCGATCATGAATAATATAATCGCGCAGTTGCGCCGAAACGATCCCGAGACACATTTACGTATCGCAACCTCGAAAACTTTGAGAGATGCCATCGAACCGTCTTTCGCATTCTGCACGGCGATCGTGTCCGACAGGAAGCGTTGCGTCATTCGCATTTTGCATTAAATTTTCTTGCATCGACTCGCTTCCTGCGTACTCGAATGTTACATTTCTCCGGGCGAGCGAGATACCAGCTTTTGGAGACGATAAGAAAAAAGAAATTTCTATCGTTTTTTTTTTTCGCTAAGCGCGCCGACTTAATTATTATTAATACAGTGTCGTTACGCGCGAACGGCGCAGAAAAATGATTCATTAAGCATTTTTTAAAGTGACCTTAATCTCTATTTCCACGTCCTTTCTCATTCTAATGAGGTTAAAGGGGTCACATTATTCATTCAGTCCTTCCTCCGAAAGAAAATGTTTGCCGAACCGACCCCGATTCCGCTCTAAGAAAACTCAGCCCGGGCTTTGTCCGTTTTCCGACGTCTCATATACCCGCACGACTCCTCGGATAAGCATCGCACGAGCCACGCGGCCTCCTAACCGCGAGGCCTCTGCATTTTTCCAAAAAAAAAAAACGAAAAGAAAAAGTCGAAGCTTTCGCAAACGAAAAAAACAACGCGCTTCTCTGTGTCCGCGCGAAAAGCGCAGGGGATGACCTCGAGCGGCGCGCGAAGATCGTGGGAAAGCGATCATCGACACCCGGCGGCCGCCTCGTGCACCCTAACGGCACATACTTTCCATCGCGCGGTTCTAATTATTGCTCGCTAATTACACGAGCGCTGCCTGCCTGGCATGGCGGTGTACACCCGCGCGACAGCCGCGGCATTGTGCGCGCCGCCGCGCGGGCTGCGGAGGCGACCCTTTTTTCGAGGCCCCGCGCCGAGCATGATTTACCGCCGCGACCGTTCGGCTTTTTCCCCCGCGGCGACTCAACTTTCTCCCTGTGTTCTCCGCCGATTTTTCCAGACGCGATAAACTGGGACGCCGACGTCAATAGCTAATAGGCGTATTGATTCTCACAGGGCTATTACTGCACTCCTTGCTTGATTGATAATTAGTTGCTCGGGGTCGTTAGTTCAAAGATTATTTTTTTATTTACTCTTGTCTAAAATTTTTTTTCAATTCAACGAGACGATCGAATTTAAACTATATTTCTAGATTTCTATAATTTAATTAAAAGCCTATATAATGGATTTTCATTCTAATTATTTGTTTTCACATTTTTATTTCCAAAGAGTTTATTATTGTCTCTATTTTAACTTAAGAATAAATTTATTCATTTTTGTTTAAAGTTTTGTTTTAAAATTTAAGATTAAATAATAAAAAAATCTTTTCATGGTGCTGATTGATGATTATCATCTTCCACATATATTTTGCGATATTTAAAAACGTTTTTTATGAAAAAGAAATGTTTTCGATTACTCTGTATTTATATTCGGTGATTTAAATTGTTTATCGTTATGCAAAAAAGTCCCGGCCGTTTAATCTCGAAACGGCCGCGCGCACTCGGACCTCAACGCACCTAACTGTTAACATCCCGAATCTCTCGTCATTCATAAAACACCGGGCAAGTAATAATTTCGCGCCAATAAAATTTTTCATTTAAATCACATTTTAAAATCTCGCGGCTCTCTTGGCCTCTCGAATCTAATAACAACACGCGTGAAGAATCCGCCCAATCTCTCGCGGGCGCAAACATTTATAAATATTTATTAACTGCGCGAACTCATCGCCCGGCTCGATAAATTAAAAAAGTCGCATAAACACATCGCCCGCGCGTAGCTCTCGATACGTTATTACCGGCGCATAATACAAACGTATATATAGGAACCAATCGTAAAGCATACACCGGCGTGGCGAGATAAGGGACGAGCGCGTCGATGGGACTACCGAGATTATAAGGCGAATAAAAGAAAGAGAGGACGAAAAGCTACAACGCGAGATCCTCCCGGGTAGATTAGCGCCGAAATTGCAAATAACGGCCGGGCGGTAAAAAGTCACGAGTGAGAGAGATGCTGCACGGCCCCTCTCCTATCCGCCCGCAAAACGAGCCAGTAGGCCAACGGCGTCGCGATGACTGGGTGACCATCGAGAAATACGAGTCTTACACGGAGGCAGTTTGTAATTAAAGAAACGGTACATCGATAGATATGCGAGATATCGCGGTATGCGGTACGTGTATGTGTGTGTGTGTGTGTATGTGAAGTCGTGCGTGTGAGAGAGCTGCAAGACTCGCCCGTGGCCCCTAATGACGCGAGAGCGATCGAGCCCGCGGCTGCCCTAAACCGACGATACCCGGTGAATGGAACCAAATTAACGCCGCCCGACGATATCTTACAAATCACCCGCTCGTGCACCCGCCATCCATTAAATCTCGCGCCCTTTTTTTTTCAACGCGCCGATGACGGCCGGAGGTGCGAGAACCGGAGCGGACGAATATCTCAACGTCGTGGTGTAGTTTCGCCGGTAATTTGAATAAATTCCTTCGGCGCTCTGGATGTCCCGAAAATTGAATGGCCCGGCCGTTAGCCGCGGCGGTGAATCCTTGAAAAGGGTAATGAGACGGAATGACGAAACGAGGCGGATTCGTCATTTTTGACAAATCTTTTCAAATCTCGGGGATCCCCGAGCGACGATGAAATCCCGCGCCGAGTGTGTACGTGACTCGACTCGGTGTTCCGTCTTCTCTTTTCGGGAGGAAATAAATGAACTGAGCGAGAGGCAGCGACAAAAGTACACCGCACTTTGAGATGGGTATTGTCGTTTTGTGCGCGCACCCCTTTTTTTTACTTTCTTCCTTTCGACGGTTTAGCTTCAGCCTTTTTCCGAAGAATAAATGGGAGTATAATGGTATAATCTGAGCTGGTGGATTCTTAATGTGGAGGCAGGTAGCCGCTACCTTCGCCACGGGGACTTTGACCTATATAACGTCATCAATTTAACCTTGAAATCTCGGTGCATTAATCTATAATTAAATTTTCGTTGTTGCGTCACGAACAGATTATGGAATAACTGTTTACGGGAATTAAATTTCACTCTTGTAATGGGATATTTATAAATAGATTATTTACCCTTTCATCGACGAATAATGTAATAAGAATTTTATCATTATACTCTTTTTAATAAAATGTTAATTATAAAGTCTATTTTAAAAATATGAGAAATATGTAAAAATATATTTTAATCATCTATAATGAACTTACTCAATATTTTAATACAAGTGTATATACTAATATTTTACGCGAATTAAATATTAAAATATTTATAAACATGATATAAAATTTAATGAAATTTTTGTTACTGTACTATTCTAAGAATTGAAAAATAAGTAAATAAATTTTATACTAATTCACGTTTTCGGAGTTCCGCGGAAACAAAATATTCCGTTTCGAATAAACAAATTTCGAAGTTGCGCAGCTATTTTTGTTTTTTTCTCGTAGCTATGGATCCGTAACAAACTAGTCAACCCTTCAGTCGGAAGAAAAATTCAATCGAGTGCAGATGTAGTAACCTACAAAAAAATTCCTCGTTAAACAAATTTTCAGTAAATCAACTCCCGACAAAATTCTCAAGTTATTCATGCGATTCTAACGTTATAAACTAAACAAAAAAAATCAAAATTCCCCGTGACTATTATTTAATAAATAAAAATCATCATGCCGTGCGACGGAAAAAATAAAGCCTGCGAGAAGCGGCGCCAGCTTCTCCACAAGCTGAAATGCCTGATCAGCACTATGGAGCGAAAGTAATTATTACGAGCAGCCGATTTTTTTTTTCGTGCACTATAAAAAGGTAAAAATTAATGTGAAACGTGAATTAACGTCTTGCGAAGGAAACCGTGCGAGTGGGACGAGGCGGGCGGCGGAGACTGCTGCTACAAGCCGTTCGTGTGCTCGCCGATAGTGTGCAAAGCGACGTGCGGCCTCGTTGGATGCCCACCGGTGGTGTGCTGCGACCCCTGCTGCCCACCGTGTCCGCCGGCCTGCTCGCCGTGCCCACCCAGCTGTCTGCCTTGCTGTCCGCCGATTTGCTGCCCTCCAAGGTGCCCTCTTTGCCCGCCACCTTGCCCTCCGTTCTGCTGCCCACCCTGCCCACCTTGTGTACCGTGTCTACCGTGCCTTCCCTGTGGACCCTGTCCTCCATGTGGACCCTGCGGACCGTGTGGCCCGTGTCCTCCTTGTGGACCTTGTGGACCGTGTGGCCCGTGTCCTCCTTGTGGACCATGTGGACCTTGTCCTCCATGTGGACCGTGTGGACCTTGTCCGCCCTGTGGACCTTGTGGACCGTGTGGACCTTGTCCGCCCTGTGGACCTTGTGGACCGTGTGGACCCTGTCCGCCTTGTGGACCATGTGGGCCGTGTGGACCATGTGGGCCGTGTGGACCATGTCCTCCTTGTGGACCATGCCCGCCGTGTGTACCTTGCCTACCGTGTCCTCCGGTATGTTGTCCACCATGCGTACCGTGTGTACCATGTCCACCGGTATGCTGCCCACCTTGCGGACCTTGTGGACCATGTGGACCCTGCCCGCCTTGCGGCCCTTGCGGACCATGTGGACCCTGCCCGCCTTGCGGACCTTGTGGACCTTGTGGACCTTGCGGACCGTGCCCACCTTGTGGACCTTGCGGACCATGCCCACCATGTGGTCCTTGTCCTCCGATATGTTGTCCACCGTGCCTACCGTGCTTACCATGCCCGCCAATATGCTGTCCACCGTGTCCACCTTGCGGACCATGTCCACCTTGTGGACCGTGTGGACCGTGCGGACCATGTCCACCTTGCGGACCGTGTGGACCGTGCGGACCATGCCCACCGTGTGGACCTTGCCCACCGTGCCTACCATGTCTACCATGTCCTCCGTGTCCACCAATTTGCTGTCCACCTCCGTGTCCTCCAATTTGCTGTCCACCGCGTTGTCCACAAATTTGTTGCCCACCTCCTTGTCCACCAATTTGCTGTCCACCTCCTTGTCCTCCAATTTGCTGCCCTCCGTGTCCTCCAGTCTGTTGTCCTCCGCGATGCCCGCCTTGCCCACCGATGTGTTGCCCACCTTGCCTACCGCCGATATGCATGCCGTGCCCACCGCCATGCAAGATTATGGTCTGCACTCCACCTTGTCCTCCATGTCCACCGCTATGTCCACCAAGGTGCCCACCGTACTGTGCGCCCTGCCCACCAATGTGCAAGGTGCCCTGCGTACCCTGCAAGCCGTACTGCCCGCCCTGCTTGCCGTGCTGCCCGCCGCCCTGCAATCCGTGCGATCCGTGCAAACCCAGGGTGTGCATCACCTCCTGCCCGCCGGAGCCCAAGTGCTGTGTACGTATCCATTACTATTCGCTCTACGACTCTGTACGTTTCTTTCATTCACGGGAACAAATTACTTTA
The DNA here is from genome assembly GCA_900480045.1 of Eurytoma adleriae. Classification (NCBI taxonomy): domain Eukaryota; kingdom Metazoa; phylum Arthropoda; class Insecta; order Hymenoptera; family Eurytomidae; genus Eurytoma; species Eurytoma adleriae. The sequence goes on from UXGC01000385.1 coordinate 23,658, forward strand.
TTAGATAATGTTATACAGGTGCCCTTGAAGCGCACCAAGAGCTTCGAATTGCGGAGCAGCTTCATGCACAAGTGCCAGTGCATTAAGAGGAACGGGCTGCAGGACAGGTGCCTCATGTCCGACTGCATGGGCTATCCCGAGTGCATGACCAAACTGTACCCGATCTGCGACCCTGGACAGCAGGCTCTGCTCAAAATGACTTACCTGGGCGGATCGTAAATGATGAGACAAAAAAAAAACACATGTTTCTGATTTTAAGGAAAATGATGAATTTTTATACGCTTGTATATTTAGCAGATTTGTACAGTCTTTCCTCGTTAAAGTCTTTTTATTATTGTTACCATTTGAATGTCTGTTGTTGGTAATAAAAATTGTCTGTGATAATAGGTTATCTTCAATTTTCTAATTCTCTAAAATATTTTATCATTTTTATTCTTTATTTCAGAGTATTAATTTAAAAAAGTAATTAAAAAGGTTAGTAAAAAAGAGTGCATAATTTAAACGTCATTTAATACGCGCTTTAAAGAATTAATTTAAATTTTATTTAAAACTTGTTTCCCCTTGTTTAGAAAATATTACTTCAGTTGCATTTTTTTAAAATATTAAACACCTTTTTGCGCATTGTCATATTCTCCGGAATTTTCGTTACTCTGCTCTCTCGCTCGGTGAATATGCAAACGGCGCGCGGAATCCAGGTTACTTAAAAGTTTCGAAAGCCGCAATTTTTCCATAATTAACAATTCCCCTCTCCGCTTTAACCTGCGAGCTGTTCAAATATTATGGCACCCTCCGCGGCATTATTCATCGCTAAGAGTCCCCTTAGCCGCGAACTCGAAGCTACCTTATTGCGGATTAATTATAATTTAGCGCGAAATCCCCGGGCGGAGGAGCGAGCTCTTCCCCGCGAAAATGCATAAAAAAAAAGAAACAGTCGCGCTGCCGGGGACCGTAAATAACGCTCGGGCGCGCTCAAAAAGCCGAGAGATCAGGAGGCGATTATGCAGCGAGGAACAGGTTTTCCGCGCGGGAGAAATAATCCCCCGGTATTTCGCAGTCGCGTAAACTTCGCGATTGCGGCGCCCGCGGTGGCTATTAAGTCGGGGGTGAGCACCGCCGCTCGTCACTCGTCGATGTGCCGCCCTCCGCGCGCGAGCTTTCAAGCCCGCACCTTTTTTCTTTTTACTGTAAGTCCACTGTCCATTACCGCGACCTGGAATTGTGCATTAAGCAAGTACCCGCGTTTGCGGAATTAGGATTATACTAAGAGGTTAGGTGCTGTTCAAGTGAGGCTTGTTTTGTTGTCGTAAAGCGTAAATTTATTTATAAATTGAGTGGTTATATTTTTATGGTACTTTCCTGTAAATACGTAAAATTTGTTTTTAATAATGCAGTAAAAAAACGTGCTTATTTCCGTGCATTAAAATTATTCAATACCTCTTATAAAATATAAAGCACATGTCATTTTTATGATAAAGGTTAGCTCGCGATTTTATTTTCACTTGTGTATTTTATTTTTTGCAGAGTATTTTCCATTAACGCTAATGAATACCTCGAAAAATAATGAATTAATAAATATCATTTCAATATTAACCTTCAATTTAAATCCAACCTACATAAAAACAAACAACACTCAAGAACAATCACAAAAAAAAACGAACAAAAATATTTTAAAAAATCGCCTTTTTCCTTTCTATTTATATTTATTTCATTACGACTAATGTACACACGAAATTCACTCGGTAGAAACTGCCAAATTGCGAATTGCAAAGGCGTGGAAAGAAAACTTCGGCGATACCGTAGCCAACTTCGCAGACTTTACTTTTCGAGTTCGAGAGGTGTCGGGCGATGACTAGGAGCGGCGAAAAACGAGGAGCGCGCGAATCAAGGAGCCGTGGATTGTCGCCTCGCTTTTTCCGGTTAAGCGCCGTCGGCCGGGGATTCGTTAACGTCGATTTTTGCTCGGCTGAGCTTCGCTCGCTCCTGTTGTTCTTCGCGCCTCGCGGCCCCTGTCGGCCGTCGGAAATGGAAATCGAGCCGAATCAAAATTGCGGGTAATAAATCATGAATAATTTAAACCTTCCATTCTTATTATTATATTTACACAGCGCGCCGTAAATTCTTTCCTGTTTGTTTCAGCAATCGGCGGAAAAATCAGTTGCGAAAAAAAAAGGCGCCTGCCGCTTAAAAACCGGGTAAAAAGAAGCGGGCATATTAAAAGCGCTATTTACTCGAGCCCCAACAAAGTAGCGCATGCAAATGCACCGCTATCGCCGCGGAGTTCTGAAATAAATTGCCCAGAAAGCGTTTAGTTTTGACCTGAAAAAAAGGCCGGCGTTTATCGAGTCTGAAAATCGCGCGAAAAGGTACAAGAGGGTCCCGCTCCGGAGTAATACCCTACGCCCCGGCAATAAGTCTTCTCCGAAAGTCTCGCTTCTCTCCCCCTTTTTTTTCAGCCTCCGCATAATTCGCTCGCGCGCGGGGGGGCGCCTCGCTGAAAATCCGCTTAACAATGCAATTTATAGATATCAATGGGTGGACGGAAGGCTTCCCGCGCAGCCGGCGGAAGGGGTAAATCTTGCGCGCTTCCCGCGCGCCGCGGCGACGACGTTATCGGGCCGCTTTAATTAACGTCGGGGCGCCGGGCGGTGTGTGCGCTCGCGCGCTCGCCGGCCCCCGTGAATTTATGAGGGCCGAAGCGCGATTCACACGTTGACGGCGCGCGCGGGGGGGAGAGGGAGGGAGCGCGCGCGCGGGGGGGAGAGGGAGGGGAGCGCGCGCGCCACCGGAGTCGCGCGGCAAGTGCGAAACGCCCGCACCTACCGGCGCGCGTGGGAGAGGCCTTTAACGGGGCCCTCCCCCCTCCCTCTACGAATACCTTAGGCAGATTGCGTATTATGATGCCCTATTGTATACAAATACGAAAGGCCGGCGCGCGCCCGGGGAGGTTCAGGGGCGAAGGACGCGGCGCGCGCTTCCTTCTCGCTTTTTCGAGCGCCCGCTTTTTATTCGCTTTAACGAGGCTCGCGTGCCTCGGGGCCGCCGAGTCGGAAACCAAGTGGCGAGTCAAAAACGCGTCGCGATCGTTGGCTATGCAAATTTTCGCGCGAGCCTTTGTTGCGCGGGCGGCGCCGACACACGCGCGCGGCGGCCGGACAATAATATTCGCGATGCGCTCGATTCCGGGTGCCCGCGCGGGTGTTCACGCGGAGCGGCCGAATGAATAAGTAAACGCGGGAGGAGATCGCGCGCTCTTCCCTGCTTGAAATTGCGAATAACGAAATTTACTGGAATAAATTGATTTATTAATGATGCGGACGGTTTTAGTTTCCTTGGGTTAGTAAATTGTCACTTCAAGCTTTATTTAATTATTAAATTAATTCACTTTTACTATCTATAGATACTTTTATAAGAGTTGCAATTGTTTGAGGTTTTTTGAATGCTATAATACTTGACGAAAAACTTAATTTTTTCTGTTTATTTACTTAGTGCATTAATGCAATCATGACTCATCAATCAATATCAATTAAAAAATTGTTAATGAATTTTTTCCAATTAAACAATAATATTAAAAAATGCCTTATTTTAAGGGGAAATTTCAAAAATCTAAAGATTGACAATTTAACAAGTCTTCAGTCGGATAACATATTACATCTGCTAATTGATATTTCAAAATTTGTGACGATTTTAAATTGGCATGAAATAAAATCATTTTAAATATTTGTGTTCTAGAATTAATGTGTAAAAATTCAATATTTTATTTATTTTTTTGCATCCACCTACCTGACAATAGACACTAAATTTAGAATTGCAATAGAGTAAAAACAATATGTCACTCGGTTGAAATGTTGTTTAATTGTTACAAACGCAGTATACTAACTGCGCAGAATCAACAACAATGTGCGAGCTGCAAATAAATTTCTTGTCGCAGCCACGCGAACGTTCAATAACGGGATTCTTTCAGTATTACAGAACCGCCGGCGAATGCGGGTATTGTTGCGTTTATTACTCTTTCTCAACATCATTTGTAACAGTATACTTATGACTAAGTAAATATAGCTATTTCTATACACCTACTAAATAGTTGACATATTAGCACATCCTCTAAAGAGAAATGACTCACTCTCTCAAGCTTTCCTTTAAATAGACGCGTGCAGTTACCGAATAATTTATAGGTATGAGTAATTGAATTTTTGAAATTATCAATACAAACTTTTGCAAAAAATTTTCATCATCAATCAACCTTTACGAGAATAAAAAAGCTTCCTCTTATACACAAAAAGAAGGTAAGGAAATGTTTTAATGCATTACGCGAGGAACGTAAGGCACTGAATTAATCAAAACCAATTTTCTCACGATTAACTAACGTTTCAAATCGATTCAACGAACCTACACTCATTCAAAGCGATTCATTGAACGAATCTAAGCTCCCCCCGACCATCGCAGGCGTAACCTACTTTAAATCCGCGCAGCAAAGAAGGCCGAGCGATGAAAGGCTCGTCTGTCGGAAAACAATCACGCCCATGGAAACGCGCAGCCTCGTTAAATCCGCGAAATCGCCTCTAAACGACGTGTTCGCCCGATGAATCGCAGAAATCATTTTTCACGCGCGTCCCCCTAATGAAGACGTTGGGGAAAAACCCACGCGCGCTCGTGCTCCTCCATCGGTCGAGTTGCAGTCCTCTATATATACGCGCGCGTAGGCTCGCGGAGGCAGGTGAAGCCGTTATCAATTTCGTAATTAACGCAATCCTTATCCGACGTAACGAGCGCGCGGGAGACAAATGAGCCGCGGGGACGCGGCGCATCAACACGCCCACCGGTTTGCGCCTTCTCCCCTTCGCGGTGTGTGTATGCGTTATAATACAGGTTCGCGCGGGGAATATAATGTATGATTCCGAAACGCCGTTTTCTTCGCGGCGTGCACCTCTTAATCTATTGATCATTGTGCGTTCGGAAATTATTATTCGACGGCGTCGCAATAATTATTCTAATTTATGGTTAAATAAGTATGTCTATCGATGCATCATCGCGATTTATAGACGCTGTAAATGCAAGCATTAACAGGGATATATTGCTTAGTTTGTAATTTTATTGCCGAGTGAGCTTGTAATGTGAATTATTATTACGGATTGAGTTGGTTTCATTAAATTTTTTTTTCAAGGGGAGTTCTTTAAGTAAAATAAATAAGAAATAGAGTTGAATGGAATTAAGGAGCGAGAAACATCACGAACGGTTGTTAAAATTATAAAATAGTAGAAAAAAGGATTACTTTTTCATTAATTACGTGCTTATTATATTAATTCATTTAATCAATTGTTTCATTTTTTTATTGCAATAAAGATTGTAAGGGATATATTTAGTTTTAAAAGATAGTGAATTGATAAATTTGCAATTTAATAAACAAGTCACATTAATTTTTTTTAAATTTTGATGAATGTGGAGTTAGTTTATCGTTATTAGTAATTTTATAAAAAGCTTGAAAAGTTATTTTTTAATGTCATACTTTTATTTATCATCAGTTTTTAATTTTAAGATTCACCTTAGTTTCTTAATAATTCCCATTCAAAATTATAATTTTTCTATAACAAATAACAACTTCATGATGTCACTAACTTTTGAACTTAACTGTACACTCTACACAAACTTAAAGACTAAGATTTTTGGAATGTAATTTACGAAGTAATAATTAACGAGGGAATTTCAAATGCGAACTTTAAACTTTAGCGCGATAAAATTTAAACTCGTGTTCTGATTTATTGTTACATGAATATGTAAAACGATATTTATTTCTCAAGCGCGTGTAAATAAAGCGCCGAAGTAGCGAAGCTTATTTAATTTGCAAATAAGCCTGAAAAGCGTATCTCGCGTTTTTAAAACAGCAGGCCCATTAAAAGCGATAATTACACATTCGCGCCGCGCAATCCTCCCCCGAGAAAATTTACACCGGCCCGGCCTCGTCACATTCAATTCCTTAACGAACCGCAAGCTCCGCGCGGCTGACAAATTAGTATCGATCGCGCGCAAAGTTAGCCGGCCAATTATAAAGGCCTAAGCGATTAAGACGTACGCGGGGCCGTAAATTCACTTTTACGAGCGTTTCTTTTTTTTTTTTCCTCCCTCGCGGGGGCCACCCGTCAAACCTCGGAGGCGTGTAAAACCCCATTAAAGCGGCACTTCCGCCGGGTGGCGATAGCGCGGCGGGCGCATCGCCGACGGCGCGCGCTCGTAATTAAAGTCGCGGCGCGCATATTATTGCCGATAATCGCCGGCGCGATCTGCGGGGGCGCGCGCGCGCGCGGCCCTGATATATCGCGCGCGGGGCCCACCGAGCGCATCCGCGAATACAAATACTTAGCCGGGCTTTTTCTCGCGGCGAGTCATTTTTCCTCGCGCGAGCGGGTGGGGTTTCGCTTAGCCCGCGGTACATAAATACTTGTTGCTCGACTCGACGCCCTCCTAGTCGGGGCTTTTTGCGCGCGTTTGTCAAGCCCGCGGTAGCGCCGGCTAATGGCTCTTCGACGATGTGATTTTTTGCGGGCTGCGTGCGGTTTTTTTTAAGGGATTTTTTGCGCTTGAGCGTGGGTTTTGTGCGTGTCTTTTTTGGAGTTCGATTTAATGGTATGGTGAAATGAGAGGGGGTAATTGTGTCGTACGAATTGCTGTGGATTTTGGTAAACATGGTAATACAGCATGAGTTATGGGAGACATGTATGTGATTGGGATAAAAAGTATACAGAAATATTGAATAAATATTGCTTTCTTGGGTAATTTTTATTTATGAGTACTTCACATCTTAAACTTAACTAATTTTAAAAGGTTCACTCCGACGTGGTGTAAATAAGTACCGGACAAATTTTTCTTCACAAAGTACTTTACACAAAATGAAAATGACGACGTTTAGGAAAGAATTTTGTTATGTATACGTCGAAGTGAACCCGATAAAAGCTATTCACATGGTAGCTGTTTCATAAATGCAAAATTAATATATAGGAACACATTCTTGAATAAAATTTATTTAGTAAAACTAGTTTTTATGTAATTACAGTAATTTTTAGGAATAAAACTGTAATTTTTCTAAGAATTACGGTTATTTTTTTTGCAAAATGTGAAAGAGGTCAAACCACTCGATTTGCCACTCCGTAAATCTCAGCCACTTTGAATTGTTCCAGTTTTCAGTCGCTTCGAGTATCATAATAAATCACTTCAATCAAGTGATTTTTCACTCATTTCCGTTCCTTCCTGTCAACGGACTAGAGTATAAAATGTTATTAATATACTCAGTGACACTTTGATCTTTCATAAAATTCTTGATCCTTTTTATAGTCTGTTCATCTTCAGTCTACTAAAAAAAGAAAACTATTTTAAAATTAATAATAAATTCACATTCAATAGAGGCAGTATTAACAAAATTTAGATAGAATCATCCAATACCCGAAAATATTAATTAAAACGAATTAAGTCACGCGCGCCTAAAACAACATAAACCCACAAATAATCCAATCAACGAAATATCAAACGTTAAATTAAACGCAAAAATATTAATCTTATCCTCGGATTTAACCGCCGCGGCGAGAGCGGTCGAGCCAAATTGACCTATAAAATATGCAGCGTGCGGCCGCTCGCAGCGCGCTTAAAAATCCGAAAATTGTTTAGAGCCTCGGAGCCAGGGGAAAATAATTATAATAAAAGGTCCCCGGCGCTTGACAAGCATAAATCTCCGCGAAATAATACTCCCGATAAATCATCGAGGGGGGGAGGCCGCGATAACGCGAGCGCTCCCCCTCCCCTCGGCGATCGGGAAAAATCGCTGCTTATCCGCATTCGCGGCCACGCGCTCGCGATAAATATAAGGCAATATAATAACGAGCCGCGCCGTTAACCGCTATTCGGCCGTTCGACGCGCGAAATTATACGCGGAGAGGCCTGCGCTCGCCGTAACCGTACGTTTAATCGCGCTAATGCGCGCCGCGCGCCTATACGTAGACGTACAGTGCAGCCGCGTTTGTACATATATACGCGTACCTACATGTACACGTAGGTACCTATATATACGTCTACGTGCGCAGCCGATTTCTCCCTCGTTCGCCGCTCGCAGCTGCCGCGTGTGGGAATCGCCGCGAACAATTACTCCGGTGTCTCGTTGTTTACCGACTCGCCGTCGCTCCCGGAACACCTCGTGTCCCTCGCTGCAACCGGCTACCTACACTGCACCGTATATGAATGCCCGAGCGACCCGCGAGCGCACGTGTGCGTAAACTTCTTCGCGAACAGCTGGCCGCGGCGCGAACGCATCTCCCGCGCGCGCGGCTCGCTTATCCGCGCGATGATCTTTTAACCGGGGATCATGCTCTTTTCTAATCGTACGTACCTACTCCGCGGTTTAACCGTAATAATTATATTCGTCGGATGAATGAATTTAAACGGGAAAGTACGCTGGTCGGTGGGCTTTCTAAATTGTAAGTAATGCGGGGGATAAAATTTCATTGGTTGTTAAGCGAATTCCACGGAAAATGATAATGGAATATCATTTTTTTTTTGTAGCGGTGGGTCGAACAATGGATGGAACTGGGCTAATTGCGTTACTGAGTGTACCGATGTATGTGGATTTATTTTGGTCGGTGCACTTTAAGTTGCTTTTTACGAATTTAATGATTTTATGCCGTTTACTAATTCAGCGTTAATGTGGGTTAATAAACGTGTCAATTATGTTAAAAGTTCGAAATTGCGAAGTAAATTTCGAGAAATCGTTATTAAAATTAGGCTAATTGCGCTACTACTCCAATGTGTACGTTTATTTTTGTCGGTGTATGCACGCTTCGTTTCGCTTTGTTTTTTTTACGATTTCGTGTCTTCCACTACTTCAACGTTAGTGTACTGAAAATATAGGTAAAAAATGAAAACGAAATTTCAAGAAATACTTTATGTACATTATTAATATGAAATAACGAGCCTTATTAATACATTACGATGGTCTACACGAAGGCACTTTATTTTCCCAAAGCAAACACAAGTGAAAAGTTACATTCGGTCTAATTAATTCTCGCTGTTTTGATACACAGCCGCAATAATTTACTCGATAATTAACCAGCCTCTCATTGTTTCTTAATGCACTTTTTCATCCGCATACGCACATGACGAGTAGCCGATGCGGACTTTTTGCCCTTCGCGGCCTTATCTTTTGTTCGATCCTCTCCTCCTTGTTTTTTTCCGTCGTCCTCCTTCTCGTACCCCCTCCGCTTGTTTTTCCATCCACACGGCTGTTCTCCCGCCTTCCATCTTCGTCTCGTTCGCGCTGGGTAAACCTCGCTTTAACGACAACCGGGCGTGGTGCAAAGTGTATATATACGTGTGTTCGTACGCGCGGGTCCGCCCCCCTGCGCTCGCGCGGGATGATTTAAGAACTGCATCGCCGAATTGGCCGCGGTGCCCGCGAGTCGATTATCCCGGGGAAAGTGATATAACAATAACGCGCGCGATTTATGCGCGATATAACGAACACCTTCGCCGTTAGCACTTGCTGATGGGCCGCCTTTATGCGGGCGAAGACGATTGGCCCCGGAGATTAATGAGATTACACGCTGTACGCGGGGAGGGTGATAAAAAAAAATGCCCCGCGTCGAATTCCATTTGTACGAGGCGATGATAAAGTCGAGAAATGAAATTTCATCGCTCGGAATTAAACGCGAGCACGCACGCCTCTGTAAAGATTCGTTGTATGCGCGGCGCAAATTAAGTCGATTTTTATAAAAAAATGAAAAATTGGGCTGTGCTTTATCTTTCTTTATATAAACATAATAAGTGGAAGTGATCAATATGCACTTGTTTAATATTAAAAGTCGTTCACTTATCTATAAATAAGTAGAATAAGTATATACTCACTATAAGATCCGTAGTGATATTCATATTTAAACAGTTTATTAAGAATTTATTACTCTTGCCACTTAATTTTTGCACGCTCGTACTCATCTGAAAATTTATTTCAAAAATTTTTCTCAAACGGACAAATACGCTTTCATAAGCGATTTCAATAACTAAAAAAACGATTACTCCAGTGCACATAATAAACATCGCACTGCCGTATATTAAGACTCGCGGAACAAGGTGCAACGTACCTCGCTCGGGGTACTTATTTAACATCCAGTACGCGCGACGATGAATTCAACATCAATTATATTTATTGAAGATAATCGTGATTTATGAAGCGTTCGCGGCTGAAGAGCGCGCGAGGTGGGCACACCGGTCGCGAAATTCCGCGGCGAAAGAAATCTCGCGGGAGGCAGGGGGAATCAGTCAGCGGCCCCGGGGCACGCGCACACCCCGCGGACATAACCGGACGGATTACAGGAGTACCTCTTGCTCGACAAGGCCGCGCGGGATTTTCCGCGGTCGTTTGCTCTTTCCCGGCTAATAACAGCCACTTGACGAGTGTGAAATAATTACCCGGTGAACGGCCCGGGCCGCAAACCAGTTTACCCGGGTTGCGCATCGACGGATTAGCATAAGCGATCGAGATGATTGGTGCGACGAATAAATCTCACCTTCGTCGGCCTCTTCCCTTTGCTATTTGCGCCTTTAGCGAGTGATAGAACGGCCTCGCCGGCGCGCCGATGTTTCTACACTTCTCACGTAATTTTGTAGCGATTCTTTTTTTTTCTTTACGTTGATGTAGGGTTTCTTGTGTAAACTGGAGTAACCGATGTGTTTAAAATTTATTTTTGTTTGTTGAATATACTTAAAAGTAGTAATAATAATAATTTATAGAAAACATTGGGACGTTAGTGCGAATATCTATATCTAAGGTGATGAACGAGCGACTGAATCAATTAAATTGTTTTGACTAAAGTTTCCGCATCGACTTATAATATTCGTTTTTATTTAGCACTTTAAACCGCTCTTGGGGTTTATTTCTGCTGCAAATTCAACTTATAAATGATTTAATACTCTTAATCAAATATTTAAATAGGACTCTCTGAATGAAATAATAAAGTCTTGCTCATAAATTTATCAAAGTAAAAATGTACATGAAAGACGATAAATTCATGTCTGCTTCAATCGCACTGTTTCTACTTAAGAGGATGCAGTACTTCTATATTTTGTATATACATAATTACCAATAATGACGATTTTTCGTTTTATTAATTTAATTTTTTAAATAACCTGATTATTGCTGCTCAAACTTATATTTAAAAACGAAAATGTGTATCTGGTTGAAATTAAACGTTAATCTTAACATTTACGAATGAATCGAAACACTGCAATAGGGTCTACGATAGTTTCTGAAGTTTTCTAATTCGTATTTTGCATGAAAAATTCCATTGAATCCGTCCGATAGAAAATCGAAAAATAATCGATACATATTTTTTTTCAATTTAACACTTATTACAACAAATGTGACGTCACACCGGTGTCGTACCATCATGACGTAAACGCCACTTTTCAAATCGCTATAGCGTCGTTAATAATCATTAAATTGTTCACGCAACATCCCAATTTCGTATTAATTAAAAAAATAAAAAAATAAATTGCGCAATCCATTAAATTACTTAAAACGCACGCTCAGAAGTATACCCGAAGAAGTCCGCGATCAATCGGGAGGGGGAGGGATTGGGTGGTCGCAGGTGCGCCTGCCCCGGTTGTTTAAAGACTCGTCCCCGGCAACTTAATAAACTGATAAGCGAGTTTTTGCCGGGCAACGACCTCTTTTTCTCCCCGTGTCGTTCCTCCTTCACGGCCTAGGGTCCCCTCCCCACGAACCCCTTTTTGCGATCGACGATTGTTCCTCCGCTCCGTTAACCTTTCCCTACACCCCCCCCCTCCCCACCTGCGCTCGCGGGGCCCTTATGCATAATGCACGCGTACGCGGGGATACCTGTGCGCCAGCTCGCCAGCTCTTCGGGTAACACGACGAGGAAATTTACGATCTCGAGGTGTCCCGCGCACGTCGCCCTCCCGTCCCACGGCGATTCCGCGTTTATCACTGTACGCCGCGCGCGCGCTCCCGTCCGTCTCCTTCCACCTCTCATCCCTTTTTCATCTCCTCTAACTTGCTTTTTATTAGAGACGCTAGGAACTCGACGGGACTCTGGATATTCGAGATTCCCGGTGGTTATTTTCTTTTTCTTTTCGATCGGTATTGGTTATGCTTCTATAGTGGAAAAGCCGATTTGGATGGTCTTTTGAGCTTTGATTTGATTCGATAGTATTTTCGATTATTTTTGAGGAGACATTGTATAAAATCAATGATAAAAATTGTTTATTATTCAAAAAACGGTTAATGTGTATTTTTCCGCTATCATTTGGTTATCTGTGCAGTTGACTCCATTTAATGAGACATTAACATCAGCGAATAGAGTTAATTCTGCAACTTATTTATTTAGTTATACATGTGATAAATAGGTTTATCTTTTTGAAAGTGGTAAATTAAAACACCATTAGGTTTTGTATTAAGATTTGATATAGCAAAGTATGTAATAAATCCAATGTTTAATAATAAAAAATCACCAACATAGTAGACATAAAAAGAACTAAGTTCCTGATTATGTATTACGATGCACTTGATTATGTTGTTTGAAGAGTCTAATTTTTCTTATTTTCCATTTTTTAGAAAATCTCGATACGATAAAGTCAAAAACAAACTTGTTCCATAATCTTGAACTCCATAAATAACTTGCACCATATCTAATTTCAATAAACTAATGTGAAAAATGCAAAAAGAAACACATAAATAATCTCTCCTCATATATTGACTTATTTTAACTGATAAACTCATTTTTTTCTTAAAATCAATGACTCGATAATTCCTAGAAAAAATAAATTCCCTAGTAACTCTATAAAAGCCGCCCACTATGACTCAAAGATTGCATATAAAAATTGAAGAATCATCTATTGATTCACCATCCACTCCCGCGTTAAGTCATCAATAATTCATGATAATAACACCGCGTGAAATCAGACCTATTAAAAGCGGAAGAAAATGCAAATCGTTAGTTCCCCGCGGACGTAACAATAACATAGCCGCCTAGTCCAAACATCGTTACCACCAGTAAAGACCGGCGCAAAAATAACCCGGGGGGGCCTCGCCACCGCAGCGTCAAAGAAAACGAGAAAAAAAAAAAGAGGATCTAAAATCCCCGTCGTTCGTCGAGGGGAGGGGATAAAAAAGCGAGGAGGCGCGCGTCCGCGTGGGCGTGCGACTCGCTGAAACGCGCCATGGGAAAAAGGGCGCGCGCGGCATTTAATTATGCACGGCGCGGTTTAATTGCACGGCGACGACACCCACGGCGATTCATCATTCCGCGGGGCTCTCTTTCATCGATTGAAAATGCGCGGGACAAAAACGACGCCCCGGGAAGATTGACCGGGGGCTGAGCGCGGAAAATCATGCCCCCTCGCTGTACGCGCCTCGTCTGGAACTTCGCGGAGCAGGAAGTCCCGCGAGATTAATGATTCCGACGCCTTTTTTTTATCGCGGACGTCGTTATATCGAACGTTTTTAAATAAATTATTAGTTTTGACTGAGCTGGTTGGGGAGGGGAATATAAACAGCGGATATATTCGCGGTCTGTAAATTCAATATTAGTTTGCAAAGTTAACAGTATAAATAACAGTCGCGGATATTATTATAATGTAATCTTTATTTGCGTTTTTGTTATCTATTATTTACTTTGTTTCAGGAGAATAATTATGAAATTATTGAAAGCGTCTGGCGCTATTGATTTAAGATTAATTAATTGTTTATTTTGAAACTCCAGTAATATTATTTTTTGTAGTAATGCGATATTATATTACCATTAAGTAAATTTCATTATTATATTTACATTAATAACTTTCAGTAAATATGCATACGAAATATAAACAATATTTTTAATGAATATTTCTTTTATTTTCATCAGAATCGTGCTGTTATTTGAACATTTCAATCGTGAATTAAAATAATCTTAATTTTTTCAAAAATTTAATGTAATAATTTAATTTCGTAAAAATTTAACTAATCCACTCTTATAGTAAATAAAAAAATATTTTATTTACCATACTTTTGATGCACAGTAAAAATACATTTCTTTTTAACTCATTCATAAATCAAGATCCAATTAAGTGTAATCTTCATATAGTTTTAATATAATTTTAAACAGGTTTTCGTAGTTTATTTATTGTCTTTCCTGCTTTAAAAAATCAATTGAAAATGTAGATTGTAAAACATACTGAGTCAATATGTTTTGCATTCATTTTACTTTATCCTTTCTGCGTGCAAAAATTAATTCTTAATTGTTATACATACCCAAAACGGAAAATAAAAAAAATAAGCATTCTCGAAAATATGACATTTAATAATCCAATTAATCCTAACTCTGACTTTCATTAAAACACCTCCGCGTGTGAATAAGGTATCAGTGTAACAATATCCCCACGAACTTCTCTTAATAAGGCCGTTAACCAAACAAAGAATCATTAGGAGCGGCTCCTCGAAAAAAGAAAAATCCCCGCCTAAGTTTAACACTCGAACGCGGATATCCAGGAATGAGGGTCAAGTGTGCGCTAGATATCAGCCGAGGCGTGCAGAGCGCACACAGTCGATTGCGCCATCGCGTCTCCACGAGCGGAGAGCAAGTGTCTCCTGGAGTCGTACGGCTCCCTCTCTTCGAGATGACGGCTCGCCTCCCCGTAGTATTATTGTTTGCCGAGAGACACGGATACGCCGCGGCCTCGCGCCTCACGCGTATACCCCAGGCCGCGGGCGATCGAGCGAACCTCCGTACGGCCAAGGAGATTAGGTGCCGGAGATACAGCCATTGAAGGATAGGATGGTCGTCAGGCGGGGACGTGACTCCGCGAGACGCGAGATTCCAGCGCGTGAAGAGATTCGGTCCGCCGCGTGTGTGCCGGCGCGACGGCTCCGCAAACAACGCGACCTTTCTTCGCGCCGCGGACTGCCTATACCGTTTCTTCGCGTTTTCTCTCTCTTCCTCTCTCACTCTCGTCATCTCTCTCTTTCTAAAAGTTTTTTTCTTATTCTCTCTCTCCTAAAAATAAGTTTCACTCTCTCTCTTATTAAAAAGAAGTCTCTCTCTTGCATTTTCTCTCTCTCTTCAAAAAGAAGTTTATCTCGTACTCTTTTTTTTAAAAAGTAGTCCTCTCTTCTTTCTCTCTCATTTTCTAAAAAAAAGAATTAGTATATCATTTACTCCCTCTCACTCTTTTTCGCACTCTTCCTCTCTCTCTTTCTAAATAGAAATCTATCTTCCTCTCTCTCTATTCTCTTGCCTCCCTCTCTTCTATCTTCTATCTCTTTCTAAAGTCTTTCTGTTATTCTCTCTCACCAAAAAAATAAGTTTCACTCTTATTCTCTCTCTCTTATTAAAAAGAAGTCTCTCTCTTGCATTTTCTCTCCCTCTTCAAAAAGAAGTTTATCTCGCATTCTTTCTCTGTTCTACCTAATTCTCTCTCTCTTTTTTAAAAAAGTAGTCCCCTCTCTCTCTTTCTCTCTCATTTTCTAAAAAAAGAATTTCTTAGTATACCATTTACTCCTCACTCTTTTTCGCACTCTTCCTCTCTCTCTTTCTAAAAAGAAGTCTATCGCCCTCTATTCTCTCGCCTCCCTCTCTTCTATCTTCTATCTCTTTCTCTCCCTCCCGATTTTTCGCGCGCGGAAAAAGGGCCTCGCTATCGTCAATGCCAGTCCCGCGCCGGCACGCAAATGGGACGCGGCCGGGGCTTTTCACCTCGCATCCTTAACGGAACCTCGCCGCGTTCCTCGATAAATCCCGCGGGGGGGAAAGAAAGGAGCCGAGAGAGGAGGGCAGAGTCCCTCCGCGCGGCGGAGAAGAATCCTTCCGCGCGCGGGGGGAACGAGGAAGCGCGCGACCGGCACCTATGCGCCTTCTATCTCCCGGAGCCCGCGCCCGGGCTTCTCTTCTCTCCTTCCCGTTTTTTCCCTCTCTCTCTCTCTCTCTCCCTTGAGTCATCGGGGCTCCGCGGCGCGGTTGTTAAGGCCTTTTCCAGGGCCCGATCCGAGACGGTTATCGTAACGCGCCGGTGCAGCGCGGAATCGCGCGACGGACGGCGTGTTTGCAGGCGCGCGCGGCTTAGTAACCCCCGAAGATTCGCGATAATACTCGCCTCGCGTCTGCCGGGAAATTTCTTTTTAACCGTTGAGCCGGGGCTTATAATACCCCGCGCCGCCGCGGTAAATACGATGGATTAGCCGCGATAAGCAAGGTAAATACTCGGGGCCCCGCTCGGCGAATATTTCGCCGCGGAGGCTCTTTCCCTCATTGTGCCGCGCGGGATTCTTCGGGAAAATTATTCAAGTTTTTGTGCACTCGAGCCCGCGGAGGTGAGCCTTGACTGATGGAACGGCCGCGGAGGTTTTCTTTCGCGAATAGGTGTAAGTGGATTCTTCGTTTAGTGAGACGCTTGTCTGAACGGACCTGGGTATTATCTACTCCGACGGAAATGTACAAAATTTATGGATTCGATACAATAAACTGAATTCAGTTTTAGTCTTTAATATAGTAAAGCATCGGATCTGTCAAACTGAAGAAGAAAAATTTTAAACTTTTGACGTGGATATGCCAAATTTATTAACAGAGGATTTTAATCTTTAGTTAATAATTAATACTTGAAGTTCCAAATAACTTTATCGTGAATATTACAGAACGTTGGACTTTTAAACGAAAATTAAATTTAAACAGAAATAACTTTTTTTAAATGACATGGACAATCTCAATTTAGCTACTCATAATTGAACAAAGCCGCAGGTGAGCACAATACTCCGGGAAATTATTAAAAGTCAGAAAGCGTTTCAAATTTATCGGCCTAATTGAATTGCCCGCTCGAAATTCACTTATTCCCTTGTTTTCGGGCTGACGCACGTCGCGCACCGACACGTTACTTCGTTATTTTCAATCGGATTTTTTCCGGAAAATAAAGAAAAATAAAGTCAAAAGAGAAAAAACAAACTTTTCAACCGTAACCTTTCACCGATCTATAGAGGCGAAATAACAGTTTTATCGTGCAATTCAGTTCAATTGTATCGTGTAATAAAAGATTTAAATTAACCTTGTAAATCAACCCTCTAAATCTGTGATTTCACTAAGCTGATGCAAATAGTCACATACTCCGACTAAAAGGTATCTCACTAATTGAATTACTGGGATACTTTTTACCTTAAAATCTCCAACTATAGAATCGAACTCCGCGTATTCAGATTTAGAGGTAAAATTCAATTAAAAATTGTAACGTACGAAAAAAAATGTAATTATCCTTCAAGAATCATTTATCTCTCCTTTCACACTTCCAATTACCCCCGAATTCGGCAAAATTAAATCAGAGCCGCTTCGAATTTCGGCGCTAGACGGCGCGAAAAGTGCCAAAAAGAAAACGAGAGAGTGAATCATCGACAGCCCCGCTCGGCGAATTAAAATTTTAAAATTCCGCCGGCCAGTCCGCGCGCGCGTTTCATCCGCGACGGGGGTAGCGCGCGGACCCACCCCCGTGTCGCGCGCTTCCATTTAAATTAGCCGCGGTGGCAGTTAGCCAATGAAGAGGGAGGTGCATTAATGGCGGTCATTACGGGGTATACAGCGGAGGGCCCCGGCGTAATCCCCGCCGCTAATCGACGCGCGGACGGACGTGGACTGACAAACGCGTAAACGCGCGCCGCCGCCGGATCACTGATTCATTCTCATTTAATTGTCGGCGCGCGCGGGATGATAATTTATCGGGCGACCTTTCGCTTGCTGGAATGATGCACTCACTATCAAGAGCGCATCATCATTCGCAGGGACTTGATGACGCGCCAGATGCTGAGCGAGGTGGCGGGTGAGATGAATTTTCACGAGGGATCGCATGAAATATATCTCGTTTGGATTTGCACCGAGGCTGCGCGAAAGAGCCGGCGGGGGTCGAATTTTACTCGGATGTTAGTGGACGACTGCGTAATGCTGATGAACTCGATTTAGATGAGGATTTTACTGGTACACTGAGGAAAATGGTCTAGTAAAAATTATTATGTTCCATGTGAAAAGGGGGATAGAGTCGACCTGTGAGGATTTTTGGTATGCAACATAGCAATTTTTAGTCCCCCTTTTCATGTGGAACATAGTAATTTTTACGTGTTTATTTAATTAAACGAATGATTCATTATAATTTATGGGGTTGAAAAATTAAATTTTGGCGCCATTCAACCGAATATACTTATAAAATAAAATCGCTTTTTCACATGATCACAATATCCTGCCATCGTTTTTTTAAGAGAGGATTGTACAGTATTTTATTTCCAGAAGTTTTACAATTTATATTAATTAAATTTATATTTCTTGCATTTTGGAATTGAATAAAGTAACATGACATTTTCAGGATCTGCTCTAGGATAAATAGTTAATAGCGGGTTAGTTTAAATTTAACTAAAGAACATCTGCTTTCAATATTTAAATTAACTTTTACTTGATATATGGAAAATAGAATATTCAAATACATACGTATATAAAGAAATTTATTCATGCATATAGAATTACTTTTAAATCTGAATAACTAAACTAAATATAAAACGATATGAAAAAACGTATACTACATCACAATCACCTATGCTCTACAATTTCAGAATAATTCAATTTTTCCACTTTACATTGTACACCCAGTGAATTGAAACTACATCTAACTGTGATTTTGAAATACTGATCCTGTTCTTATCTTTCACATGCTTACGACGTTAAATAATGAATTACGTAATTAAGCAAAACTAAATGTAGCTAAAATTAACTTTAAATTAACAGAAAATAACTTCAGAAATCTACTGCTTCAAAAATGTTTTAAGCAAACTCTAAAGATCTATTTTTCATCGTATTGATGATCTAACGGAATAAAGCGCGATCTCAGGCTCTAATTCAAGAAGGTACTCGGTCCAACATACGCGATATCTCCCCGATGAAATTTACAACTTGACCATTTAAATCCACCACTCAAAACTCTTATACTTACCTTGTAAATATTCCGCTAAAGATAATAATACGACGCGCACGTCCCACAAAAGTCGCGCAAAACGTCGTGCAAACAAATGTGCCATTAACCAAACACCGCACGCGAGAATCCGAATCCCCCACAAAATCTGCAAGTAGCCGAAATAACGCGCTTCCATCCCCACCTCCTAAAAAAAAACGAGTTCACGCCGCGCAAACGCAATTACAGCTGAACAGGTTCCCTCCGCGCGAGATAAGAGGGGTCGGCGTTCGACCTGTTCCCTGGCACACGCGTAACCCGCTCTCTCCGCGAATCATCCCGTGTACACGCGACACACGTCGTGTCCACTGCGGTCACCTCGGAGAGAAAGAGAGACGGACGCGGGTTCTCACGAATCGTTTCCGGTCGCCCCTCGCGGGTCACCTTCCTCGCTACGCCTACTTCACCTGCGCTCGCGGGCCGATTAACCTCCCGACCCGACCGGTCCGCCTCGCCTTCGTCCGCCACTTGGTTTCTCAAGAGAGCGTTACACTTGTAATTACCGCGCGCGGGGGGGAGGGAGGGAACCGGGCGGGGGATAGGAATTTCACACCGCCGTCTTCGGAGGACGGTGTACTGTTAGCCCGGCGACGATTATGAGGGATACTTCGGCTGAATAATAATCACGGTGCTTTTGTGTACATCTAATTAGCAGCGCGTGCGCCTTCGAGGCGGCGCGAGGAGGGAAGCGCGGATCAGTCATTTTCACGCGGATATTTGAAGAGATAAGGGCCTTTCGACATGAGAGTTATTAAGCTTTTACACATAGTTGCGAAATAATTGCGTGTGGCAAGTGAGTAACTGTTTTTTGGATTCAAGTTTTATTTAAAAGTACTAGTACTATATTCTTTGTTTATGGATTTCACAGCTATCTTTATTGCATAGATCAGTGGGAAGTGGATTTAATTCCGCGATTCATATTTTATATAATTCAATTAATTCGACGCGATTAATGAAACGAAAATAATTAATTTATGAAGTAATGATTACCTTACTCTTTTCAGAAATCCATGTTAAGATACTTATTTGCTTAGAAGATCAAAAGTCAATTCTATCTCCAGATTTTTTTTTAGTTTTTTTATTTTTACTCAAATCATCCGTTGGTCACTAAACACTAAACTAAAAACGAGTCAATACAGCTATAGTAAAATGTAAATATCAATAAAGCCATTCACAAATTAATTTAGTCATATTGTCTTTGTTCCATTCGAGATATTTAACCATGTCTTTGGCACTCAAAGAAAAGAATGCCTGAAAAAAGTTTTAATTACAAGGGCAGGTTTTTTGCAATCCAAAAGTAACCTTACCACTTGATTACACCCAGTCGAATTCTTCACTGATACATAGAGTAAAGAATTCTTTCTCGGTATCCGCGAGTAATTTGTCCGACTGGGTGGTCTTTTAACTACTGTCAATGAGCAACTTTTTATCAAATCGAAGACAGGAGCTTCATTTCTAAATAACTCAAATTTTAAATACACTTCAGCGATTTCAACAACATCTAAATGTTTATTATGAAAAAAATCAAACAGGAAAATTTACTGCAGGTAAACTTGAAAAATTATATAAATTTTTATAAATAAAAAAATTACCGTGATTATAATGAACAGGTAAAGAGGTGCTTGTAATAGAGAATCTTGATTATCTATACTTGCAGATGTGAAGAGCAAAAGTTTAAAGTAAAAGTTTTAAATGCTCTAAATTCGCATGCCCGACGCGCAAGTAGAGAAACAGGTTGAGCGCGCAAAGTCAAGGCGGCTCGCCGGAATAACGATCCGGTAGCGCGCCTAATTCGGGTGGAGAAAATTGATCCAACTTAATTTCTCCCCGAAAGCCTCGCTTCTTCCAGGAGCCGGCGCGTTGAATTTCGCCGCCGCGGAAACAAAGAGCACGGAAAAACGAGCATCCCGGCACACCTCCTCTCGCAAGGACCGCAGCGAAAGAGAGAGAAGGAGAGGAAATATTTTTGTTATCTGGATTTCGCGTCGCTCGCCGATCGACCCGCTCTTGCGAGAAAGAGAGAGAGAGAGAGAACAGAGAGAGAAGCATGCGAAAGAGAGAGAAGAAGCGGGGACCGGAGTTTCTTCGTGCGCGCCGAAATTCCGAGGCGGGAGAAGGACTTCTCGGAAGACCCTCGCCCCGTTCCTTATCGTCGCGCGGGGGTCCGCGTGTGTGCCGGCCCCGCGGAGCCTCTCGCGCCGCGCTATTAACGAGAGTCAAAACTACTTGGGTGGCTGCGCGCGGGCCAGCCCCTCCGATTCGCCCCCCCTTCCCCCCGGGAGCCGGCCGGACCGAGCTATGTCGCGCGCCGAACGAAAAAAGGCCGCTCGCTTCATTTGCCCGAGATCCCGGAGATTCGGACATATCAGCGCGGAGTAAGAAGCTACCGTTCGGGAAACGACTGTTACATACCGGCATTCCACGGGACCTGCGCGCACTGCGCACCCTCCGGAGATTTCGAGGAACGCGGAGACACTTACCCCCTCTTTTCTCGCTGTGTTCCACTTTGCTTCGATGAAAAGTTCGCCGATCGTAGTCGAATGATTGATCGACTACCTGCGCGCTTTGGAAATTTCACCTTTGAGGATAGACGTGAATGGTTCAGGTATAAAAATGAACGAAAGTATACTTTTAATGTGACCTTCGCGTTAAATCGGTTCTACAGTTCATTCATTCAGGGAGTTACATTTAATTCTGAAGGAGTGAATTTTACTCTACACTTGTAGAAAAAGATAGAGATATGTCTGACTGTTCCTGATCAGATCCTTACCAGAATCCCATGTTTCCCATAAGACCCCATGTACAAAAGTGGGACAAAATCATATAAGAATCCGGAAAGACTTTCCTATTTCCTATCAAATCTCTAGGTATTTCTACTGGGCTAATAGAGTGAAAGAATCACTTCACACGAGTAGAGTAGAATTTCAAATTAAGCATTTACTATTTTCTCTACTTTAGAGTCAAAAAATCACTCTACTTCACTCTGTGAATCTAGTCTTCGAGTGAACATTTGACTTCAATCTAGCCGGTTTAGCTTGTTGCTTTACCCACGTATCACGTTTGACGCGCATTATACATTTACGAGGTGTAAAATAAATAGATGTCGAACGCGTGTATCGCTCAGTCTGACGTCAAGCCATATTCAAATTTTCCCGGAAAAAAATAAATCCCATCGATAAAACTGTAAATTACGTCTCCTCGCGCGCGTAGCCAATAGATCGAGTTTTGAATGTTTCCGAAACATTAATAAAGCGACGCATCAAACGTGTGTGGCCGGCCGAGCTAAATTATGATAAACAAGGGATTAAACAGTACCGGAGATAATGGGACACAGGAAGAGATCGACGACCAGTCCCGATAAAAATTTCGTATATTTCGAAAGATTTTGTACACGGAAACAGGTAGCGGTGTTCCTAGGAGGAGAGCGGGCCGCGATCAAGATCGAGCGGGACGATAACTCAAAGTCGGATGATGGAACGAGTTTTTCCATATTTCCAGCGGTGGGCGCACGCGGCCCCCGCGCTTCGGTAGCCGAATACCGATCGTGTTTACATAATTGATTTTCCGAGCGATACGGACCTTTACACGCGTAACTTACTGTTGGATTGGATTTCTTTTTTTTTCTGATTCCCGTCTCGCTCTCCATTTTTTTCTCCCTCCCGTGCTCTTTTCCATTTCGCTTGTCCACGTTAATGGACGCGTTTCTCTTTCGTTACAGGGATTTATGCATTTCGGTTAATCCCGAGCCCACTGTCTGGGATTGGATTTTTTTTTCCTTCTGATAACTTAATTTGGCCGGGATTTTATTGGGATCGCGACGTATTCGAAGTAACAGCATAAATCTGGTACACAAGTTTAAATTTAATTAAAGGGTACCTGCTTTATTGTCCAATACATTTTGTTATTCTCGCGTTTCCTCTTTTTTTACGGTGTATACTTAGAATACTTCGTTCGTTTCAAATTTAAAGGGCAGTATTAATTTGAACAATACGTGAAATATTAATTTGAATTTTTAAGCGCGGGGTTTCAAAAAATATAGGTCGCGTTACCAACTAAAATATCAAGTGACGTGAACCAGTTCGGAAGTAATTCATCAGAAGTCCAGTGACCATCGCGCTTAATGAAAGCATTTGAAAATACAGGTTTCCTCGCCGGTCTATTTATCATTTAACAACAAAGAAAACGAACATTTTTTACAGTCAATATTCTAGAAACTCGCCCGAGCGTTATACAATTCGTTTTCTCGAATCACCTCTTAGTCAGTCCCTATCAATAACCGGCCACTCAAACGTCGTTTAATGCATTTTTTTTTGTGTGGTCCACCGAAAGCGGATACTCATTTCGGGGAATGCGCACTTCGAGCCCCGTATAAATTACTCAATTACCATTGTGCGAGAATCTATCGCTTCCGAGTATTATACTTTCGAGCGCAAAAAAAAAACGATCGCATTGTCAAAGTTAACAAATTACCCGGGGTATACATCCGCGTAAGAACAACTTCTTCCCGCCGCAAAGGCGAACGGAGAGGAGAAGAAGAAGAAGAGGAAGAGGAAAGGGGAAAAAAATGATCGTCCTTTATATCGGGTAAAAGCCTCGGCTGCCGTTGCTTCTGCGCCCGTTGCAGATTGAGCGTGAAGGCCTAAGAAAAATTTACGTATGTCAGCGGCGCTCCCGAGGCCTCGTACATCACGCCGTCGAACGCATCTCTCGAGTCTCCCGGAGTATCAGCTGGGGGTCATCCCTTCCGTAAGTCACCCGCTCGGCGCTAAGTAAGCTCCGCCCGGTCCCCTCCCCCTCCCCTCGAAAAGAGGTGCCCGCTTCGAGGCGGATTTACAATCAACATAAAAGAAGTTATAAATGTTAACGAAGTTCGACGTGCCTCCTTCGCTCTCCTTTCCTTTTGTTTTTAATAAATTTACAGGGCCGTATCTTAAGCGTTTTTTTTTCCTCCGAAAGAAAAAGCGACAGTCTTCGACTTTACGGTTCGCGTTGCGCTCGGCGGGTTTATAGTTTCGGCAATAAAATTAATAACGCGAAAAGGTGTAAATTCTACATAGTTGGAGATCGGGATTATTAAAAGTGTAAAAAAGTATCTTATCCCTTAAATAAAAGCAGAGCAAAAGCGAATACCTTTAACAGCCTCGTAAAGTACCCCGTTTTATAATAACACTTTTGTAAACTCAACAATCCCGCCTAACTACCCTCGCTCGCCGCGACTCGGACCAGAAAAAGAAAAAAACGGGGGGCGCGCGTTATCGGAGCCGCCCGATTTTTTACGCGCGGCAACAAAAGCGCGCGGCCCAAAAGCCGCGAGGATTAAGCGGCCCTAATTATGGGCTCTCGCATTAGCATCGATTGTGAGGGCATCCCAATACGAGGCCGGCGCGTCTCGCGTGTGTGGGCCCTTCTCCCCGGTGTCCGCGAGCCGAGGGAGGAGGGGCGGGGGGGAGCGCGCGCCTTAAGTCGCGGCTAATGATACGCGATGATACGCAGCATTCGTCACTGTCCGATGTCCGGCTTGATTGCCGCTACTGTTCCTCTATCCTTTATCTTCGCCTCCGAGGAGCCCCGCGCGCACGTACGCACATGCGCGAGCGCGAGCTCGTTCTCAGGCGAGCGAGCCCCGGGGACGGGACGCGCCGGCTCCCCGGGAACGAGACAATGAGAGGAACACCGGCATCGCCGGGGCTCCCCTCCCTTCCTCCCGGGATGCCGATCATCGGTGGATTTTTTTTTTCAGAGGTGGTGTAGGTGTAGGTATCTCTTTTTGCGCGGTGGTTTTTTTTTTGAGTGATTTGAGGGCTGATGGGTGGGGGTGTTTGATGGAAATTGTTTTTTTATTGTGATTTGGAGGAATAAAAATACGGTGCTGGCAATAAAACGCTATTGATTGATTTGATTAGATTGAAATATTTTATTTCCGGAGTAATGAAAATCGTGAAAAACTATAAAGATTGAATAAACAGAGCTTTGAAAAATCCAATAAAATCAAATCGCTTTAGAAATACGAAACTTTTTATAAATCAATTATTTACTGATCTGTCTAGTATAATTAAATATTCGTGTATTTTAACATTCTAATTATTTTTCAAATAAACAATTTTAAAATATTCAATGTATTTATTACGTTTTTTTATTAATCATTAAACGGACTAACCCATTGCAATAATGACATAAAAATATAAGAAGATAAATGGAATAACAAAAATGATCTTATTGTTAGAAAACTCCAAAGCAGTACTAATGATCACATTCGCCAGAAAATTGTTCCCAAATTACGTCAGACGACTAGTTGTAAAATGAAAACCAGTGTTAGATACATTACTTAAACTTCAGGTTTCCATTTGGTCTTTGAAGCTTTAAAGTACAAACCTACGATTAAATAATACAAAATTTAATTTTCTCACTTTAAACGCGACATTCAACAAGAGCACTCGCTCTACACGACGGATACAACCTTCAAAATTTACAATTAAAGGCATCTCAAGGAGCCGCCCCCCAAATAACAAACCCCGGGTAGGCGCGCGTCGGCTCTCCTCGTGAAATTTGAGGAATCCTTCGCCGAGAAGCTTTTAATTACAATTCGCTTCATAACATCCGTCAATTAACGCCTGGCCGCCCTTAATTACGTCACCCGCGCGAAATTCCCGGTTCCCCCCGGTCCCTCGCGACAAACGCTACTCCCCGCTCGCGCGGAGCGACGAAAAGACGCGCGGGTGAAAGTGAAGGGCCGAAAATAAAGGGCCGGCTCTCGGGCCTACCGTTACTCGCGCAGGTAAGCCGCGCGTTATTAATCGAGCCTGCGCGCGGGCCTCCGGAATGCGGGGCCCCCGGTGTCTCATTGATTTTTCGTGACTCACTCGCTAATAAGAGCCGCGCCGGCGTCGTCCCGGCTACCGTTGATGGGAGCCGGTGATTTGACAGGTCCGGTATTGAATATTGCGACGCGCCGTGGGGCTTTCTCCCTCCGTCCCGGAATCCGGAGAAAATAACGAGGGAAATTTCACCTTTAATCGATCGTACCCTCGAGACGGAGGGGACAGCGGCCACTTGCGCAATTCATCTCCTCTCCTCGGTGGCCCCGATTGATAAATTTCGGCCGCGATGATTGATAAATTTCGTTTCTCGGAAGATTCCCGCTCGATTGCGACGTCCCTACGGCCGGCCCGGGAAGTATCAATCAGTTCGATTTTCCAGCCGTGGGTGCCGGATCGACAGGTTTCTTTCGTCCGCGGCGAACAAGGTGGAATATTAAATGTTGCAATTTATTAAGCGTGATTTATCGCGGATTCGCTGGAAAAGGCTTGAGGGGCCATTTGTTAGCCGATAGGCCGGGCTCTCTTAAATACCTCGGCTACAAGCAAAAAGCATGTTATTGTCATAACCCAAATCTGCAGTATTAACGAGCCTTTAAAACCCCTCTCTCGCCCTGTTCGGAAATTTGTCAACGACAGTTTACAAGGCCCATTTCGTTTCTCAAAACATCGATTTAAGAAAAAAAAAGAAGAAAAAAAGAAGCAACGACAAAAAATCATCGTCGCCGGGACAAAAGGGCGAGTTCGTTTGCGAAGCCGATGCAATCAACGGACGGTCTTCTAGGCTCGCCGGGGCCGATTGGCACGATTCGAAGGACGCGCCGAGGAAAGGCTAGGAAATCGATTAGTCACGCGCCTCGTCGACAATGAAGGCGAATTTCGCGTGTGACGTGGAAATATGATCGGTCCATTGGGGCCGCGCGCGCGATCGACACATCCATAAAGCGCGCCCCGAAAGATCGATATACACCGGGGCGACGCCGGAGTTCAAAGTTTCGAACACGAGGCCTCGACAACGCCGGACCGAAGAATCGAGGCCCATTAAGCCGCTCCGCGTGTCCGCACAATAGGACCGATTCTCTCTCTCTTTCTCTCTCAAGATCTTTCTCTCTCTCTTTCTTACTCGTTCGCATACATTCTCATCCCAGCGAGGGGGGGGGGGAGAAAGAGTCGTAGCCGTCCTTGTCGATTCCGCTCTAGTCTCCTCCGCCCATGAAGAAGAATAACCGATCGCGCCGGTCGGCTATACGATCGATCGATACAACTCCCCGGCGACTTTTGATTCTCCGACTTGCAAATGTAAATTTTAAGCGAGCGAGAAAAACAAAGGGGGGGGAGAGGGGAGACGCGAGTGTGCCGGAAGTGCGAGGATCGATGAGCTCTTAGAGACGAAGGCGATGCTCGCTCGGAAACGTCGCTTCTTTTGCGTGCGCGATGAAAAATACGCGGGGAGCGCGGAAAAAAGGCCCGTCATCGATCATCCGCGGAGTAAGCGACTCGTGAGTAGCCTCTGTCCTCTCTCTCTTTCTCTACTTACTCTTTCCGTACTTACTCTTTCTCTACTTACTCTTTCGCGCCTTATACTCCCCACCCGGCGGACGATATATATTCGCACTTTTCCTCGTTAATTTTGCGCGGTCGGCTATTTTTTTTCTTCCCGTTTCCGTTTTCTTTAAAGAAGCTGCGCGCGAGGAAAAAAGCGAGCGCGAAGACGCGATTGATTAATGATTCGCGCGCGTTTAGCGCGGAAAATGTTGTTTCCCTCTCTTTTCTCTTGCGTAATTGCCGAGGATGATTTTGTTATTTTTTTTTTTCCCGGTCATTAATTATCATATTTATTTGACCCGCTTAGAAAGTTGCCGGGGTGCACTTACGCGCTCCGCAGGCCGGAAAATATTTTTGACGCGCCGATGATTGAATCTTCTAGTAATTAACGGTGGGTACACGAGGTTGTTTACATTGGAGCCCGACGGACCTCGAGATACGTGCTTCCTTTTTATTTCGTTTTTGCAAAAATAAGAAAAAAAGGAAAGACCTTTGGAAATTTAACAAATGGTTCGGAATGTCACGTGACACTTTAAATACGTATACAACTAATTTGATGAAAACTATGAATACACATAGCGTGTATAACTGTCTACGTGACTAGTGAAGATATTTGGCTGTGTTTCGACCGGACAAATGTATTCAAGAAAATAACATAAAATTAGTTTTTTTCTTTGATTTCGCGCTTTATTAGACCTAACGGATTAAGATAATACCTGTGTGCAATTTATACTGACAAGTTGATAAAACGTCTTTCTTAAAAGGATAAACTGACTAGTAAAATACGAAAAACAACATAATAAAATCAAAAAGGATTATTGAGAAACTTATTTACGATATTTTTATTTAAATGATATCATATTTTAAGAAAAAATAGTTACTTGAAGTCAATATTCTCTACTTTCTCTGTTTTGATAAATTTTTTTTAAAAAACATGCAGTTATTGTCGTAATAAAACTTTGGAAATCAATATTAGTTTTAAAAATATTAGATGTTTTATTATTCTAACTTACTTTAAAATGTATAATAAAAAAATCTCCAAGTTTCCGATCAATCCGGAATCGTAAAGTTGGTGAATAAATACCTAATAAAAAAGTCTTAAATCATTAATAAAAAATAAAAAAAATTTGTAAAATCTATAAAATTTTATAAAGTAAATAGATAAATTATTGGTGAAGGGTGCAGACTACATAAGAATGATCAAATTGTGCATTTAGCGATTAATTTATTCATTCAGTAAATGTTTCAACGCTGTAGAAAAGACTATAAACCAATTAGGAACGATCAACACCTTTTCATCAAAATAAAATGAATAAATCAGAAGGATATTTTCGAAACAAACATCACTATTAATCTCCCCCATCGAAACTACAAAAATGAAAAAGAAAACGCAGCCAAAACCGCAACAAAGTTTGACTGACTCGGATCAGAATCGTAGCGCAAAGTCGCCGCGAAAGGAAAGCGGAACCGAGCAGGCCCGCAAGCTATAAAAGAGCCAGAGGGAGTAAGAAAAAGATAGAGAGAGGCAGAAAAGAAGCGAGCACGCAGGAGCTCACACGAGAAGCTTATAAGAGGATCGGAGCGAGCGACGATCGTGAAGAGATCGCCGGGCAGATTTAGCGGCTCCCGCTGACAAGACAATAGCCGTTCCCTCGTTTCTCTGGATGCGCATTCCACGGGGCAGGTATGCGAGAGCCGGACCGCAGCTCCTTTCCGCCCGAGCGCGAGAGAGGGGCTCTCCCCGTGCGCTCGGCTCCGCTCCTCGTCACGTCGATCCGCTCTCGCTATTACGGGCGCGCCGCCTCCTCGCACCTTGCCCGCCCCGAGGTCTCCAGAAATTCGCTCCGGGAGTGTCACTCGCGCGCGAAAACACAGCGGTGCTCCGCCTATTTTTTTTAAGGACTTCTGAAAACGAAAAAAGGGCTGGCCGGACGGTGCTCTCGTGGTTTTGGGGGGCTGCGGCTTTTGTCGAGCTGCTCCGAGGAAATCGGCGCGTTTTCTTAAATCGCCGATCGGAGATGGAGATAAGAGTGTACTTTGTTGAATGGCGTAAGAAATGTATAATTGGCTGAGGCCAGATGGTAAAAATTCAGATCTTGAGTCTTGATGGCTGCCTTGCTAGTCTGTAAAATATATTAATTAGGTTTCAAATCGAATTTTAGCTTCGATTATTAGTATAATGTGTAATAATATTTTAAATAAATTATTAGCAATGTAATATGATTTATCTGTATTAATTCAAATTTCTTTTTTTTGTTACAGGTACGTAAGTTGATAAGCAAATCATGAGTCAGTTAAAACTTCAATCGTAAGTCATTTCATTTATTGAATTTTCTCATACCTTCTGAAGTTAAATTAATGAAAAATCTCTAAATGAACTACAAATTAGAGAAATATACTCCACTAATTGATGATTAGCAAATCACATTTAATTAATTCATAATGTACTTAGAAGTTTTTCACTAATTGTTTTCAAAATATAGTTCACCTTCTGTGATCCACAATTTTGTAAATATTAAAATTTAACATAAACAACCATTCTATTCTACACTAAAATTTTCTAGTAAAAAAATTCTAGATGGTTAATTAATCTTTTACACAAAGAAGTCATACTTTTTACCAATTAGTTCCAGTCATTTTTATCAAACAGATCACTTGATCCTAAAATACTAACTTCACACTAACTATTGCAAAAAAACAAGTGTTATTTTTATAACAAAAATCCCTTTATTTAATTCTAAACTCTATTCTATAACACTAAATAAATCACTTTCTGACAAAATGTCATCACAACCATCTCCAGAAATTCCACAGTCCAGGATACACATGCAAAATTAATTTAAATAATTAAACTTTTCAATTCCGCATCTCTCCACTCGTAAAGCAGGAAGCGACTCGACAAAAATTAAAATTCGCCGTCCCATAAAAAAGATAAACCATCCCGATCCGCTACCGCGCGAGTAACGACCCACATCCTCACCTCGAACTTTACGTCACCGGCGCGGAGTTCAAGTCCAAAAAAAGCAAAAAAAAAACATGACCTCTCCATTATCGCGCGTCATTTCATTGACGCGTCGCCTTTCCCCCGATGCTAATGGCTAATGCTAATCGTCGGTCGGGCATTAGCATCTGTCAGCGGAATCGACGACTTGTCGCGCGCGCGACCACCACACCCGCGCTTTGCATATTCACGTAATCGCGAATTCCCGCGACTTTTATCGGCGCTCCGAAATATTGCGCGCCGGCTTGTGTATCCGCCTCGTCGCGAGCAACGGGTGTGCGTCTATTTTTATTTTTTTTTTTCTCGTTTCCTCGAACGGGGCTTTATAACGCGCGGTTATCGGCGCGACACGCGAACCGCATTTGCTCACGCGCGGCGTTTTTCCCGCGAGGGTGTGAGATCGAGCAAATCATCGACGCGTGTCAAAGGTGTCGGCTCCGGTGCATTAGCGTAACTAATGGAGCGATTTTTTTCTTGCTCTTTTTTAATTGCGATACGATAAGGAGGGGAAAAAATCGGGGCGCGCGGAATCTGTTAATTGCGTATTATCGCTATTATACTAATTGTTGCGGGGCTTGTTGGTGCCGATTGTGATCTCAGGTGGAATAACTTTTGTGCATTAGCGAGAAACTGATTGCAGGGGGTTATTTAATGAGATCGCGGAGTATTCCCCGGTTTAGAGGAATAAAATAATGCTTTTAAATTTGTATCGGCATTAGCGCGCCGTACTTGGAGCCAATTGGCTAGTGAAAGTTGCGAAAACAATGAATTCCTCGGAGTAGTACCGATTGTGAGAGAATTTCATCAGTTTCGCATTTACATAAAAAAAGATAAGTTCTAAAAGTACACTATTTGTAGAAAAAATAACGTATTCTATTCTTTTAGACCTGCAGACTTTTAAAAGTAGTCGCTACTAGAGTTACATTATACCTACAATGAGAGAATAACGCGAGAAAGATTTTACTGGGAATGTTTTTAGGTCAGGGATGTAATTGAAAAGAAAAAATTCTAAAGTTTCCTAATATATGAAAAAGTAGATAATTTATTTATATTCTAGTATATCTCTAAACTAAAAAGTCACTTAAAAATTTCCCTTGTATTTTTTCTCAATAAATATCTCTAATTAAATTTAATTTAATTTCAGCCTTATCAACAAGCCTCTAACATACACCGATACGAAATTAGAAAAATAATTATCTACAACACGTATAACCCAAATAAATTTGAATTTTATTTCAAAATTTTCGTTTCCCGCTCACTTACAAGGCGCAACGCTCTACAAGTATAATTTGTGCAAATATTTATTTATGAGCGTTGAAATACAAGTTCACAATTAGCAGGGTCGGCGTGTTTCAACATCGAAAAAAAGCAACGTACGCCCGAACGAAAAAAAAAAGCCAACACGAATATTTCAGCGTACGTACACGCGTACACAGGGAGCGCAACACGCGGAGTGCGCCTAGTCTTATCAGCCTCCCCGTAGGGGAAATATCCGCGCTATCGAAGGCTCGGCTTTTCTCGCGCATTTATCTCCGCGGCTCGCTCATACCTTCAGCGCGGAATGCGCTACCCCGCATTGATATGGTAATTCCTCTTCTCGAATCTCGCGCACTACCGCGATACCCGCGCGGCTCCCGGTCCCCTCCGAAAATTTCGCTTCCCCGACTGACTAACGATCGGCGATCCGTCACGCCGAGGGGGGGAGCGTCGCCCGGAATAGAGCCGCGCGCCGGATCGTTTCTAATTAGCGAATCCGGCCTGCGGGGATCGAATTAACATTCGGACGGGTGCGAGCTGAAAAATGCCCGCGCGCGTTTTATTCCGCCTCCTCCTTATCTCGCGCGCGAATGCGACCGGTCCCGAATTTACACGGCGCTGAGCAAAAAGGCGCGCGCGCAGGAAAATGAGCGCGCGCGATCGGTCTTAATTTTAAAGGGAGCATATCTCACGATTAAAAAGCCGGCCGGCATTTTTCGCGGCCTCGCTACGCGCCGCCTTAATGGCCCTAAATAAGAGGATGTTTTTGCGCGTATACAGGGGATTCCCCGATTTTTACCTCCGCCGGCTGCGCCCGCAGATAACGGGCTATCTCTCGCTCCTTCTCCTCGCCGCGTCTTTCGGGCCCCGCTGAGCGGGGCGCTCGTTATTTTTCGGTAGGCCGGGCTTTAAAGCGAGGCCGCCACCGCGATCGAATTTTCTTATACATTTTTGCGTTTAATTATGCGAGATAACGCGGCCGCGACCCTCGGGCTCGCGCGGCCAATGTACCTAATCGAATTTGCATTAAGCGCCGATACGCGGTAATTTGAATCCATCAATTGGTCGCGCCCCGGGGCTCCCGCGCTGCCCAACCGTCCCTAATCGATTTTCGATAATATTTTTATTATTGCGAGCCCTCGCTCGCTTCTCCTCTGTCCCTTTTTTTTCTTTTAAACTCCAATTTAAAGGATACTTCGAAATTTTAGTCCCATAATTATTTTGCGATATTCGGTAATTGGAGGAATTTAAGTACCCGCTAAATAAATGGAATTTCAAAAGCCGCTCGGTTTAAATGGTCCCGATGTAATGCTTACAATGTAATTTACAATTTATAAAATACCCGACGGCGCGTCTTGGACGAGCAAAAAAGTTTAATTGAAATTAATCGAAATAAATCCAGCGGGGAACGTTACTTTCGGGGCAATAACAATTATCGAAAAGCGCGCGACTATAAATTCCCAATTACGAACTTACGTCTTAATTAAAACTAATGGCCACCGGCGGGAATAATGAAGTTTTATCCAAAACACTATTTCGTACGCGCGATATAAAAATTCCCACGAATTAAAAAAAAAAACGCGTCGCTCTCGAATATAAGCGCGCGAAAAAAAGTCCGGTATTAAAGATGATTTCTCGGCAACGGGTGTTGACCGATCGCGGTCGTTAAATATTTCGGTGTACGCGATGGGAAAAAAAGGCATCGACAATATTCTCCTCGCCCAGCGAGCGTGCGAGAGAGACGGAGACGGCGCGACGCTAAGAAAAATTAAAAAAACTCGCCGAACTAATGAGGGTTATACCCCGGCGCCGGCGAACGCTATACGAGAAATATCGCGCGTATTTCGCGGCGCACGCATCGCCGCGAAAGAATGTCGTAACGAATAGCGAGTGTTTGCGGTGTCAACGAGCGCGCGTGGCTTCAAATCGGGCAGGCATCGACCTCTTCTAAAAAAAAACGCTGCTAACTACTTTGGCACGGTGATTTTTCACTAGATCTTTCTTAGGTCACTAAGAAAGTTGTTGGCACCGGAAATTTCAGCTAAAAATTACACGTCGTTACAAAGGTTTGCGAAAATTAGATGTGTAGGTAAATAAGGTATTTCAGTTTAAAATCGATGTGTATCTCGGGGACATATGTTTTAGAAGATAGCTAAACATCGTGAATTCATAATGATTATTTATGTGATTGATAAATGCAAAAGAAGAAGAAATATAAAATTTTTCAAATGCCTTTAAAGTAATTTAAATTTAGTAAGTAATCTATGGCTAAAATCGGAAATAATCGGTAGAAACCTTTGAAAATTTCGAGCATTATAACAATATAATTCATTATAACACGTGTATAAAATTTAAAGCTAATCCAAATTATTATTCATACATGGAAACTAAAAAGTAGTTTCAAAAAAATATTCAGTTGATTCAAAGAAATTATTTAGTTGGAACTCCTTAAAGAAATATTTATATGAAATTAGTAATTTTGTTCAGAATGAACTACTATTACTTTTAATAATATGCAGGTCTGAAAGATCAAAATACACGACTTTTTTACACAAATTTAATACATTCAAACAGACACTTTTTAAAAAGTACTTTGAACTCTCAGAGCTTCGGTACACATTTCCTCCTCGAAATAAAAAAAAAATGTTTAGCAAACCTCTCCGTCACCAATAGGTTAATTAAAGACGGCAGCGCGCGGAAAGACGAACAAATGACGATATAGAAGCGCGACGTTGATTTACATTCTTCCTAATTACGATCGAAGCGGTAGAGAGAAAGAGCCTGTGCTTCCCCCGGCCGCGTGACTGATGCGCGTTCGTCGTCGGCGATGCCCTTTTTTTTCGTAACCGAGGCATTTTCCCCGGTCCGTTTATTAGCCGCGTCCGAGCCGGCCGCATCGATCAGGCGGGGGAGAGGCGCGGCCCGAACTTTCATACAAATCGCGCCTCCCTGGACCCGCCAGCTGCGTCGCTTTGTGCGCGAGAGCGTTAAACGCGGATCGGGATATATATTTCCACCGAGGCTTCCCTCCTTTTCTCCAAAGAACGCCGGCGATCGAGTGTCTTGGTCGCGGGGATGGGTCTACTATAGAGCTTCCGTGGATACTTATTTTTTTGTGTGTATGTATGGGTACATACGTGTGTTTGTGCTTTATCGTGAGGTATGACTATACGAGTGTGTGCTTAGGTTCATTTTTTAAATAATATTGTACATTGTATGCTTTATTAATATTTTATTTGTGTTTATACGAAGAATAATTTTTGGTGTCAATTACTTATTAAAAGTAATAAGAATAATTTAAAGTCAACGAATGGATATTTTTATAATAATGAATTCAGAATTAATTTTTGAATTATTTAAATTAGTTTACCTAAGAGACCTATGCCTTATTTATAAATTGAACTATTTTAAAAAAGGAACGATATTTCAGAAATTTATTGAAGTAAAGCTTTTTTGTCCGCTTTTAAATTATTTTCAAATTTATTTTCAAACTTTTTAATAAAAGCAGTGACAATTGAAGTAAACAATCCAAAAATATCCTCAAAATCATTTAAATATTCTGGAAAACCGTGTGACACTATCTGGTAAAGACAGTTTTAATTAACCGTTTTAATTAAATTACCTGCTTCTGCAACCAGATTATTTGTAAATGCATTTGTTCGAAATACCATGATTATTCTCCTAAAAAAGCTTCTCTTTTACCCAACTAAACATTTAAAATTTACTTTAAATTTATGAATGATACAATTTTTAGTAACTTACTTTAGTAACTTCCTCTAAAACGTACAAAGATAACAATGCCATATAAAGTTTCTCTTACAAAAAATAATAATCGATTACCCTCAGTGATTCATCCGAAACAGTTGAATCATACTCCTTTTGTTTCATTTTTTTTTTATGTTGACGATATAAAGGCCGTGGAGGAATGCACCAGCAGGTATAGAAGATCCCCTTCCTTTTAATTTAAAAGACCGTGAAAATAGATGAATTTAAAAAAGTAACCCCTTCGGCACGATGTGAAAGCCGAAAAGAATGCGCGCCTTCAAGCCGCTCGCTGTGGGAAAATATGTGCACAATCAACCGGTCGTGATGACTTAGCTACATATATTTATTATTTCATACACAAACTCGTAATTATCCCATTCAAAATGCAATTAAACGCGTTTATTGTTAAAAAATTCGGATTAATCAGTTACTTTTATTGACTTCATCGTTAATGCTCGATCATACAGGTGTCTAATTTTTCCACATCAAACACACTCTGCAGACTTAATTGAATCGTATCAGTTAATAAATTCATATCGATCCCGTACTTTCGCTTGTCGGACGCGAGCGAAAATAAAGGCAAACGTATATATCTCCCCTTTAATGAAAAGCTTCATTAGCCGTTAAAAATCTATTATAAATCGCGCCGAAAGTAAAAAGCGCTAATTACTTTATCGTATGCACATACTTATGCGCCCGAGCCGAACTCCGGGAGAAAAACGCTAATGGCTCGATCGCACGCTAGCCCCTTTTTCACTCATAATGAATCCAATCAATACTAATTTCGTAAATTTATTTCGTTCCCATAGCGCAGCCATACCCGAGCCACTGCAAAAGAAAGCGCGCAATTTAATTTGTATATATCCCATTGCATAATGCAACCCCGCGCGCGCAAGAAAAGGCCCGCGCCGATGTAATTTACATGAAATCTCAAAGCCGCGGCAAAAAAATAAGCAGGCGCGTCGCGTATCGAGTCGAGCTTTCGTCAAGTTTTCGTGAGCTTTCCGCCGGCAAAAAGGGAGCGGACTGCCTCCGAGAAGTCGTTATGCATCCGCTGACAATTCGCCGCGTGACGCCCGCAGATCGATATCGATTGATTTATCTCGTTCGATTTTCGTCGGCTCGCGATGACTGGAGAGGAGAGGAGAGAGAGAGCCGGGCCGCTTCTGCGCGCGCGTCTCCCCTTTCTCATTCTCGTTTTTCATTTCCTTTTGGCAGCGAAAGAGAGAGGAAGAGAGAAGCGAGCGAGCCTAATGACATTGGCTCCGTGTCCGCGAGGTTCGCTCCTCGCTGATTAAAAATGGCATAATGAAAGAAGACGCGAGGCGCACGGACAATGACCGCCGCGGGGCGCGACGCGAACGACTGCGGCGGCGAGGCGAGGAGGAGGAGAGAGAGGAGCCGCCGACAGACCGAGGGTTTAGTTATTCGGGCGATCAATCACCGCTTCTACAAGAAGCGCATAACCCACCTACCGAAAACGGCCCGCGCCGGGGCTCCGCTTGAAAGGTGGAAGGGCTGAATTAAGGGGCGAGAAAAAATCTGACGTCGTGAAAGAAATTAGCCGGGGAAACCGCGCACGAATAGGCGGAATATAATGTATGGACCGCGTGAATGGAAGGCCGCAATGATGCATCGTTACCTTTATTCGTTGCATTTTTATGAATCGCCCGGGCGGGGGCCTAAAAAGTTAATTAAAAACTTAATAAGCGATGAGTGCACGTCTGCTGTTGATGTTTATTATCGAATTTGCGTTTTTCATAAATTATACACTTTGACTGCAATGTAGAATTATTAAAGTGACTTTTTTAGTTATAATAATTAAGAATTAAGTTCAAATGTTCATCAAATTACTAAAGTCTAGTTATTAGAATATTACAAAATTTAGAGAAGCGATCGTTAAGTAAACAATAAATTATGATAAGAATGTCTTATTATACTTTTAAAAACATAATGATTACATTTAAATTATTTTAAACAGGGTAGCCAGACATTAGCTAATTTTCTGCGATACCCTAAATTTCTAGTTAGTCATCTCGTTAAAATCTGCTCGTTTGTCTGTATAATAAAAAATAATAAATTAAATTAAATGTTCATGGACTTAGTTGATAAAATTTGGAATAATAAATTAAATGATCAATACTCAACAATAAACGCTGGTTTATTCTCTACTAGGGACTAGGGATATGTAAGTAATAATTTAATTACTTTATAATCTTCACATTTAAAATTAAACGAAAAATATTTTAACAATTTGATCAAAATTTTAAAATATTCAGCTATTATTTAACAAAAATTGAGATTCATTCACTTTAGTTATGTTACCTCTTATCGGAAATATTCTTACGATTTTTTGATCTACCATTTGTCGTTTGCCTTTCTAATCTCAATATCTCGAATGTTAATACGGCTTTATATGAAAAAAATTGCCAGCCAGATAAATGCACAGTGAATCATTAAACGAGACTATCCAAACAAGTGCGTCATCTAAAAGCTCCCGAGAGCCATTTTCTTGAATTTACGTGTATACTTTAGCCCGCGCCGTGCGCTCGCGACTACACGGAAACTCGTTTGCTCGACAAAACTGCAACGAGCGCCACATTTCATTATGCAAAAGAAGAGGCCACCGCGAAACGCTGACCGTAAAATAAATTCCAGCTAAATTATAACCGCCCGTTAAATTGACCAAAAAGTAAGATCCTAAGCCCCGTGCCTCTCGGGGAGATCGCGGCCGTTGGCACTTGGCCGTTATTAAACGGTCCATTGATCACGCGGCCAGCGAGACGCGCTTTGATAACCCCCGCGCGGTGTGGCGCTCAGCCCGATAAATCGGCGCTCTACGGGGAATGTCGCCGCGTTTCCTGGCAGATTCGCGCGCAAATTGCCTGTCCCTCCATCGGAGGACCGGCCCGGGCCGCTCGACCTCGCCCGCTGGCCCCGTTCGGATAATAATAAAATATCACAATCATCGCGGCTAACTACTGTTTCATTAAACGATTAATTAACCAACGATATATGACGCAGATAGCGCCGGGGCCGGAGCCCATTACGGA
Source organism: Eurytoma adleriae (assembly GCA_900480045.1). Lineage (NCBI taxonomy): Eukaryota > Metazoa > Arthropoda > Insecta > Hymenoptera > Eurytomidae > Eurytoma > Eurytoma adleriae. The sequence continues at coordinate 62,090 of UXGC01000385.1, forward strand.
GTGCACTCACCGCGCGTGCGCCTCTTTTTTTATACATATACATGTATATATGCGCCGGGGTCCCTTCGGCCTCCTCATCCCCGTCGCACTTTTCCTCCGAGTCGCCTATATTTTTTTTCGGCCTCCCTCCTTTATCGGTCGTTTCGCGGCCGACTCTCTCGTTCTCTCCAAACTCGTTCCCCGGCCGAGGGAGGTGGGGGATTCCCCGGGCGGCGGATCCGTACTTAGCCGGGGCGGACGCGCGTGGAGAATCGGTCGAAATTAAAAATTAAACGAAAGTCGAGCGTCTACTCTCTCGCTCGGGGGATTCTTAGAGCGAGCGAGCTATACGGGTGGTGTACCGTTAGGAGCGCGCGCGGGGGGACTGACGCGCGGGGCAGATTGTGGAAAAGGAGCGGGACCGAGCGAATGCCTATTTATGGGGCTGCACGTAAAATAACTGACGTGGGAGATACGCCGCCGCCGCGCGGTTCGATCGGTAATGGGCGGGATTTTTCACGGGATTCCACCGGGAGGATGCGCGCGCGCACCAGCGATGAATAAGGGGAAACCGTTTTCACGAGGTATGCATATGGGGCCCCGGAATGACTCATTTGCGTTATCCTTTGACCCGCGCGCCGGTACCTTATAAATAAACGCGAATAACAAGTTTTCGGATTTCTTAGCGAATTATTATTTCGAGTGACGAGTTTTTACTCATATTATATTTATAATGTATATCTTTACATCGGTATTTATAATTAATGTGAAATAAATTTATTAATTTGTAATCTGTAATTATTATTTTAATAATCTCTATTGATTAAAATTAATTTACTTAATAATCAATTTTAATTAGTAGGTGTAGTTAATAATTAGACTATTAAACAATTTTAAAGTATTCGAACAGTATTTAAAGTATACCTCGCACCTTTTTATCTCGCAAAATATGATAAAATATTTTCATGATTTTACTGTTACAAAAAATGAGTTCAGAGCAATGGCAGTTTTAAGCAATTTATTTTTAAATTAATTTTTTTGTCGCTTTGAAACAAACTACCTTAGATGCTTTTACTCAAATGAGCACTTTTTATCTATAAATATGATTGACTACATCTAAACAAATGTCACTAAAATTATCATAAACGAATAAAAAATATTGCTTAAACTGATTTTTTAAAATAACATTGCACGAATGCGTTAATAAATATTAATCGAGCAAGAAGCAATAAAGCCGTCCGACCGATCGATTTTTACGATTCCATCGGAATCTTCTTGCGTCGCTCGGTAACTCATTAAGAATCAAACCGCCGAAGCGATCGTTCAAACGTCAGCTTTTTCCCGGGCGATCCACGGCGCCAATTTCCATTTCCGCGTTGGCACTTTGCTTTCCCGCGGGTCGCTCTTTTTTCGCCGCTCCGGTTCACCCGCGATATCGACAATCCCCCCGCGCGCGCATACATACCGTTACACGCGTACACATCCCGGGCGACTGTTGCTCCTTTTCTCTCATTTTTGCAGCGGTACTCCGCCACACACGCCGCTATGCCAAATCGCGCGATGACAAATGAACATTGTCAATCAAGAAAAATAATGATGTCCGCGCTCGCCGCCGCCGCCGGGGGCAATAATAACGACATTTTTCTGCGCTCCTTGCTTATCGTCGCCGGGCTTTTTTTTGCGGGCAGAAAATGCGGCCAGATAAGATTTTTCGCGCGAGGAAAAGGGAGCGCGGGCGCGAGAGCCGCCGGTGAAAAATCACCGCCGCGCCACCTCGGCCGCCTTCAATTGCACTTTATTTATCACAATTTAGTGACGTTGATTTATCGCTACACGCCCGGCCGGGGCGACACACACACGCGTGCGTCATTGCAATTTACATCGGCCATCTCTCAATGTAACCGTCTCACTTAACGAGCGCCGCGCCGCTAAGTAGAATACTGCGGCCGAGTCGGGACGGCCCTCGATATTATAATAGTCGAGTGGTTGCGGGGATAAGGCGCGATGATTCCCAAGCGAGAGACCGATCGAGCTTTTTTTTTCTTGGCTCGATGGAGTCGCGGCGCGTGCGTGCCATTTTTATTTCTGTCGGTGAAACATTGTCACTGTACCACTCGGCGGTACTGTTATAATCTATGCGGTAATAACTTTCATTACTTAACTGCACTTGCTTTAATCGTTTAAAATGCTAAGTGGTGAGCGATACGGTCGTAATGTCCATTTTGTTTATTGTAATTTATGTAAATGTTAAAATTCATGTAGGAAAATAAAAATTCAATTTGAAGTGATTTCTAAGTAGTACTCTTGAAATAGTGTAAAAAGTAGAAAACAGTTATACTTAATAAAATATTGATTCGTGTAAAATTTTTAGTTTGATTTTAGTAAAATAAAAAGTAAATAATGCATAATCACGTGTTTCAATACAAGTATAATTTATTACACAAAAATATGAATTAGATTACGTGTACGTTAATTATTACTTTGGATAAATGTCAAAATTACTATTTATAAAAATTTATTTCAATGAGTTGTTTATATCCTTCTGGAAATATTCTAATTTGTGTCCATCGATCAAATTATTTCATTTATTCATTAACCAGACTACATAATTATATTACAAATACAAAAAGTAGGTAATCCTGCAAAGGAAAATAAATTTCCTGTTTACAGATCTGGAGTACCTGTATAGTCAATCTTAAAATGATCTTAAATCTAAGAAAGATGGAAAGAAAATGCTGTACTCAGATTTTTCAGGTTTATTTCAACTATTTAATAGTCAGTTTGGGAATTAGTCGTTACATGGGCAAAAAATATTTCAAAAGCCATTTCATCATTGGGAAAAAGTTGACAATTTCTAACAAGGTATAAATGTGCCTGCGTTACCAAATAGAACCACTTAAAACTTTTTAAAGAAAAATCAAATTACAGATTACATCTAGGATAATTACAAAATAGAGCAGATTAACAGTTAACTGTAAATAACATCATTTACCTACAAAATCCATATACAAATTTATAAAATCCATTTTATGGTCGCTTAACATGTAACAAACTTAATGTACCAACAAAACGGATTGTAATAAATTAATATCTAGTATTTCTCAGATAGTGATTGATTGAATTGTCTATTTTTATTTTATTTCATTTTTTGTAATATAAAGGATTATATCCCTCTTCACGTAAATTTTAAAAAAATAACACAAAATGACGCATTTTAATAACGTGTTACCAATAACAATCAATAAAATTTTATCAATCTTTCCTTTTTCAGTTTTTTATTAATATTTTAGTTAATATTTTTTATCTAACAGTAACCTGAAACAGGCATCTTCGTTTAATCTACTGATAGTGATAGGTACTCAAAAAGTAATAAATCAATAGCTCAATGTTTTCGAAATCATAATTTATAAAAATCCATAAAAACAAACTTATTACCAATAAAAAATAAACTTCATTTCACAAAATCACAAACATAAAAGCACCGATCGTCCCAAAAAGACCGCAATTCAATCTGTAATACCGTAGGTGCAAATTCGAGTGTCATCAAACCGAGAGTCATCTCGCACCGCGTCCCGGTGGACAAATAGGTCCACTCAGGCCGCGTCGTCGCTCGCATCCCACACCCGCGCGTACCCACACGCGCAGCGCGGCCAAGTAGCCGCAGCCTCGCTCGGACGCGTCGCTTGCATTATGACGCGTGCACGTGGCTCTCGCGCGAGAACGCGGGGGCCCGCCGCGTGTACTAATCGGCCGGCGGCGGCTATCGCGCCGACATCGTGTTCCATTATCTGGGCGCGGCGCCTCGTGCCGTTCGCTTACGCCCGGCGCATTTGCGTGCGCGCGGTAGGTATATACCTGTATACGCGCACACCTACTGCAGGCCGGCAGCAGCTGCGCGACGCGCCCGATGGAGATATACTTTTCCAGCGGCGCTGGAAGAGGGGGGGAGGAAGGGCCGAGCAAGATAAGGACGGATGTCACAACTCGACGTATCTGCTAGCGGCTCCCGCGCCGCTTTCGATCGCTTCCGTCTCGATAAGCGCGTTTAGACGCGGAGATAAGGAATCGCGCCGCCTTTTATCGATGCGTGCGCCAAAGATGATTTCGACGATTATCCCCGCCGGAGTGTGTACCTTCCCGTGTTCTCTCGTGTTGATTTTCTACGTTGGATGAGGGACGACGGGATTTTTTTAACCGCGAGGAAATACTAGGATGTATTTATTATACTTCATTTAGATTAATCGCTATGATTGCGGGGTGGCTTGATTAATTAAATTGCTCCGCGCGCGACGGATAAAAACTGCCTGTTTCTTTTACTCACTCTCGCTTTCGACGTACGACTTTTGTGGTCTACTATTTTGTGCTGTATCAACGCCGCTGATCTTAATGAACGAGCGGGGTTCGTAAGTCATCGATATGACGATTTTACACGGTAAGAAATTATGTAAGTAAATTGTGCGATTTTAGATAGTTTTATACAGTTACGAGTTATTTTCGTACATTTTTATTAAACATTTTGTTACCATTCGTATCACTGTTTTTGTTAAATCATGCATCATTGTTGCTTTTGAGTTTTATTGTTTATTTGTATAACTAAAACATTGATACTCTGTTTAAGCGAGAATAAATGCAATAAATTAAAAAAGTTAAACAAATAAAATAAAATAAACATAAAATATAGATACGTTTATTATTTTTGTTATAACTGAAGTTTATTTATTGAATAATAGCCTGTTTAACACGTGTAAACATTTAAAAGTTACACGTGGTAATAAATAAATAATAGAAACAATATAAATTCAACTCATCAAGATATGATAAAATAAAATAACATGAAATTCGCATTTAAAAATTAAATCACGGAGAGAATGGTTCTTTTTTTCAACAAATTTTTTTGGCAATAATTACCATGCAGTTAACAATCTTCGAGAGAAATGACTTTTGATAAACATTACTCATAGCTTGGTAAAAATTGCCATACACTAGATAACAAATGCGGCTTTTCTGTTGGTTAGTAATTTTTGCCAAGCATATCACTTGAGCCTAAGATTATTGGAAAAGTAATAATATTTATCGATTAAAACCAGCTCGAAATAAATATAAAAATTAAATGAAATATTAATTTGTGACCTAAAAAAACCCCTCCTTTCTAATTTTCGCGAGAAATTTGCCAGTCACCGACGGCAATTCGCAAACACAAATGTAGAACAAGTCCAGCCTTATCCAACACCCTCGTCTCTCCCAGATCGCCATCGAGGGGCTCCCCTTCTAAAGACAGCAGCCAAGACGGTTTCATTATTCGGCGTCGGCAAAGGGACGAAAAAGGTCGCGACGCGGGGCAATCGAGCCGTCCTCCCGCGAGGGTATAGGCTACGCTCCGCCGCGAGCCGATCGAGCATCCGCGATACCCCTTATCTAAATATTATAATCGATCCCCGGAGAAAATCGCTCTCCGCGCCCTTGATTTATGGCGTCGAAGCGTCCGCCGGCCGACTTCTTACTTCGGGCTTTTCGCTCGATCTCCTCCTCTCCTCTCTTTTTTTTTCACCTCTTTTTCCTCTCCTTCCCCGTTTTTTTTCCCCTCTTTATTTTTCGTCCTCTCGAAACGCGAGCGCGCGTGTCCCCTTCCCAGCCCGGAGGCGGCCTCTCGGCTCGTTTTTATTGAAAAGCGATGGAAACGATTCGCGCGAGATTGGGCGCACAGAGCCCGGGGAGAAAAAGAGCAGAGAGTCGGCGGCCAAAAAAATCAGCTTCTTATTACGTCGAATTTTACGAAACGACCCGGAGGAATGTGGAGCTTCCAATACCTTTTTAAAAAATTGAAACAAGCCACCTCGCTCCTTTACCCGAAGCTCCTTACGCTTCCCCCTCCTTTATTGTTCTTTACGCCGGGGTATTTTATTAAAAAAGCGTCTCTTTTTTCGGGCGTAAATATCTTAGTTTATGCCGGGAGAAAGGAATTTTTTTTCTGAATTTTCGTAAGTGCACAATTTACACCTGTTAGGTAAAGAGCCGGAACACGAAAGCGCAATACTAATTAAAGGTTAATACGCGCGCGTATCGGGTCCATCAATAAACCCTCGTAAAAATGCCGCGAGCCCGGGCTCTTTTTTTTTCCCCGCTCCGCAACAAATTAACCGCGTGATTTTTATATCGAAATGATTAAACGCCTTCGGGATGGGCGAAGAAGTGTGGACTGATTATCCCGCGAGCTCCATAAAGTGGCCACTTAAAGAAACAGTTCTTATCCAGATTTTATTGCGGCATATATCTTGCGGCTAAAGCGGGGAAAATACAGCGGCCGGGCCCCTGACGAATAGCGCGCGCGAGGCTCCGTTACGTTTCGCTCGGATAAAAAGGACGATTTTCGGCGGCCGCCCCGAGGATTTATTGGTCCGGGGCCGCTCGCGACGTTTTATTATCATCGCCGCGCGGATAGGCACTCCGGCTCGTTTATAATGAATCGTCATTATATCCGAGTGGCTCGCGCGCGCGAGGTAAAAACAATCACTTAGTCGGAGTTTAGTGCGCCGATCGGGCAAGAAAAAAAAAAGACGCCCAATAAAAAAAGGGGCGTCGAATTTGCGCTCTCTCTCTCTCTCTCTCTTTCGGGCCGTAAACGCGACGACAGCCCCCGGAGGAGTCATCGGCCCCCGGAAGGAGCCCGTAACTCGCGATATCATTCATTTATTTTTGGCGCCCGGTTAATGACAAAGGGGCAGGTGGCCCCGAGGGTTAGTGCCGCGCGGCGTAACGAGACTTCCATTTCCGATCGCGCGCAGTTTTATTTTACCGTCGCCCCGAACTTGTTTACGGGCGCGAGCCCGTCATTTGGCCCGTAATCGCGCGGCCGCCGCTTCTGGTAGGTGCCGGGCCGCGCGAGGAGAAAGAGCAACGGCTCCGAAACGATTTCGGGGAAGACGACGAAATCGCCGAGCCCGGGACTCTCTAGCTGCTGAAATTCGTGCTGCTGCGAGCAACGGGATCTTCTCGAATGGTAGTCGCCGCTCCTCTCGGCACGGTGTGGAAACTGGACTGTTGTGTTGTTACTCTTTCTTTTCTTTTTTTTGCTCGACGATCTAATTGAGCGATAAAAAAAAAAGTGGAAATTCGTTTTTTTTCGTACGGAGTTTATTAAGTAAATAGTTCAGTGTAAAAGTGACACGAGGAAAGGGAGACTTTTTTAGGGCGCGTTATCATTTATTCTAATCTTTTTCATCACTTTTTTATCGAACGCTACATCATTAGATTTCACAATTGCCTACTGTACACATTAAAAGACGTTTCAAGGAAGTGCCCTTTTAAGTCCACACAAAACCGTGCGCTTTCATCTACTTTAAATATCAATAGCAAGAACGAAAAATCATTTCTTTCTAGTACGCATCTGCGGTTCTCGAAAATTTTTCAATGAAAAAGTATATTACCATTTCCCTCGTCACTTTCTTACACTCACATACTCATAAAACGTCTTATTCTCACTCACACCCACATAAAACGTCTTACACTCATTCACACACTCATAAAACGTGTTACACTCACTCGTACAAACACACGCACGTGTACACCGCAGAAGAGTAAAAAAAAAAGGAGTCCGGAGAAGCTGACCGGGCGCGAGCGAATCCGGGGCCCGGGCACTTCCCCGATAATTAATGCGGAGGCGTTTGAAGTGCGCCACTCCCATCGGGACTCAATCACGCGCCGGCGGGGCCGCTTCTTCGCGCGAAGTTTAAAAGAGGCGAGAAAGAGAGGGGTAGCTTATCGCCGTCAGCGGCGAAGCAACGAGTCATCCTAATCAATGGCCGGGCGCGATGATGCTGCGCGAACCCCCGTGACTCGTACGCGCATTCCTCGCCACCTTTTCGCATTATCCATTAATTAAAACATTCTGCACGCCTTGCGCTCGGTGTGATGTACCCTCGGAGTGCGAGGCCGAGAAGACGCCGTGGCGAGGTGCGAAATCGCGGGGAACGTCGCGCGTTGCACCGCCTTTACCGCGCCGAGGCTTTAAGTGAATACATTCTTTTTCGAAACTGGTACTTTTGTTGAGGGTAGAGGTTTTTGCGGGTGACAGATCGTGTCTTATTGGGGTTTTTTGAGGAGCGGACGAGTGGTGTGATAGATTTCTGCTTTGTTATAGGAACTTGGTGCACTGAGGTAAATGTTCTAGTAAAAATTACAATACCTTACAGAAAAGTGAAAAAAAATTACTAAACTCTCTAGTAAAATTTACAAACGATAACGTCTAGTAAAATTTATTTTACTTGTAGAAAATTTTACTGTAGAGAATTTGTCATAAGTCTACTTAGCGCCTAGCGGCAATTTTTTCAATCAGATGTGCGCTTGACAGTGGTTTTAGAATGGTATTACTATATTTAGCAGCTTTAAGTAATAAGTAAAATAATCAGATGAATAAATGTACTTGCTTTATGCACTTGAATCACCTATTACATAAAAAATATCCATTGCACTTATATCGCGTCATGAGAACCATACAAACTTTAAAGAAAGAATTTCCATTATCCAGTTCCTTTACCAAACCTTCAATAATCAATTTCATAACGGAAAAATAAAATACTCGCTCGAACGTTGCATAACCGAACGCAGCGTACACTCCGCGCCGGCAGTACGATAAAAAGGAGTCTGTCGAACCTCGATTTTTCCGATACCCGACCGGATCGCCTCGGTCCGTCCGCATCCTCGCGATGCATTAAAGATTCCGCGATTTCGCGAAAGAAATTTTACTGTAATTATATGGCCGGCCAATAAATACGAGTCCGATAAGGCCCGAGCGCTGGGCGAGGCCCGCCGCGAAAGGAGAGCGCGAAAAAAAAGAGGAGAGAGAGAGACCCCGCGCGATATCGCGGAGCGACAATCGGCGGAGACGAGCGGCGAAAAAATGAGGCCCGACGACGCGTGCGGAGGAATCCGCTCTCTCGCGAAACTCGCGAAAGGGACGCGCGCCCCGACGTCGCCTTCCGACAAAGGACGGAGAACCCCATACCTTCCGACGGCTCCCGCAGCGGCAGGTGCCCCCCCTCCCCCCTACCTCCACCCTTATCATTATTGTTATTATAATTTCGGTACGAAGTTGATGAACCGATGCGAAGAGGAGAATGAAGAAGTCGAGGTATACCGTCCGGAGGGGCCGGAGGCCCGTCCGCGGTTGGCCCCCTTGGTAATTTGTCGGGGCCTCCGATATCATCGCTGCCAGTTATTCAGAGGCGCTCGGCCGTGCGTACACGAGCGGGCCCCGGCTACCTACTATCTGCCGATAGGGCCTTCGTCTTCTCCGGAGCCCCGAGAGAGCGCAGCCCCGATATCGCGGGAGGAGGGCAGGAGCGAAACCTCCCCTCCTCCCCCCTCGTTCTCTCATATTCCCGGACTCTTCGCTCCTTTTTTTTTTTATTATCATTTCTCTCCGCTCGGCGTCCCCCTCCTCCTCCCCCCGAACCTCTCGCCTCCTCATCCTTTTTTTCGCGATCCGGCTATCGCCTGCATGCGCGTCCGAGTAAGATTGGCAATATGCGCGAGCGCCGAGGGAAAAGAGCATTAAACGCGCCGAGGAGATTGCGTCAGTTCGTAATGCAGGTGTGTGCGTGTACGTATTGTGTTTATGTGTATTTATTCATTTACTAATGTGTGTGGATGTACACATCTGCACACTTATGTTCATGCGTGCATGCTTGTGTACGTGTGAGTGTGTGTGTATGTGTGTATGTGTGAGAGAGATGAGCTTGCAAGCAGAGCTTTTACGCCTCGTAAGGGGATGCGCGAGATGCCGCGAGGTGTCGAGAGCCGTGGCGGCCTGATGGGAACGAAAATGAAAATCGTCGGCGCGCCGATAAGTGCCGGGGTTTCAGTTACGCCCGATTCAATAAAATAGTGTATACCTCGGATCGCGAGCTCGGCTGCATCCATCGTCGCTCGTGTACACGCGCGCACAGGGGATGCGGAGAGGGGGCGGGCGATAGCGACTGAATTCGAGAGGATAATGGCGCGTTCCTTGCGCGAAAGATTTTATGGAAATTGTATCGCCCGGGCCCGCCGTTCGCACGTAATACTCCCACTTTCATGGGAGCTGAATAAGAGCTGTCTATATTCTCGCCGGGCACTCGGAGTGAGTTATTTCGCTGGCTTTTCTGCATTCGCGCGCGTGTACATAAAGACATTCGCAAATAAATTCTATCAAGTGCATAGCTTCGGGAGAATTTTATGGCCCCGGTAATAGGATTATCATATCAACTTTCAGCCGCGGCTCGAGTAATTTTGATGCATAAATTTTGCGAACTGCATACTCAATGCGCTTTTACGAAATCATTGTATTGCGAACATTTTGAATTTAGATAATTCGTTGTATTTTTTTTCTTGAAGGTACGATTGATAAATAAACGAGGGGTTATTCATTCAGTGTGATCGCAAACAATTTTTGAATAAGTGATTTTGAACAATGGGAAGTCAATTTAGAATTTCTTTATAATAATCGAAAAATCTTGAAATCCTCGTAGCTCTTCCACTAACGGAACCGCTTGGACGTAGGTTCTAATTCAATTTGAGTCTAACACTAATACTTACAAGTATTCACGTATAATATTTTTCTCCTCACAATAGTATAAATAATATCCGCTTATTTCATTTTTCAAAAATATTCTCACTCTGTTTTTCTTTTTCATTTCTATATAAAACACGAGAATTCGAGCTATTCAAAATATAAAATACTTTCTATAATTAAAAAAATTAAGATATTATACAAACCTGAACAAATGCCAAAATTCGACACGACGAAAAGAATTTGCTTACACCAATTAAAAGAAACGGGCGAATAAAACGAGGCGAGCGTTGTTTACCACACGTACGGAAAACGATCAGCGAGCACCGCAGTGTCGTCCTCGCGCTCGGGTGCAGTCCTGCATCGTCTTTCCGATTCGCACCCGGGGTGCGCGTAACACGACACTCCGCCTACGTGCCCCGCCGGGGGAGGAAGACGAGGAGGCGAAAGATGAAAGGGTCTCTCTCGCTGCCTAAGAACGAATGAACTCCCTCCCCCTCTTTCTTCCCCGTCGCCTCTCTTTTTTACAATCCCGCGCTTTCCTCGCCTCATGATTTCGTCGCTCGCGGGAGAAAATAAAAGGCCAGCGAATAAAGCGACCCGCCGGCTTCTATGATTTATCCCGGCTTTTATCGCCAGATTTTCCCGGGCACGCTCGATCGAGGCGGAACAAAACGAAAAGGTCCGTTGCCGAACTAATTAATCCGAAGTCATCGAGGCCTCGAGACAGACGGCGGGCAAAGAGAGGAGAGGCACGAGAGTTAACGCGCCCTTATTAGGCCGAACAAAAGCGTCGCGTAAGCGCGCGCGCGGCAAATATTATTTGCAAGTCGAATGCGCGAGGCATCGCCGCCGCCGCGGCCGAGTGCAGTGTGTACTGTTGCATATAGAAGTCGGGGCCCTCGTCACAATGGCCGGCTCAATCGTTTTCACACTTGCGACAATGCACTTTATTTACAAGCGGGCCGAAAGGGACGAAATCGAAGAAAAAGTTTGGCACCTACTCGAGGAAAAAAAAGGCTTGCATATGCGCGAGCGCGCGGGACGGCGCGGGGAGAGGGAGGAGACAATGGTCGCGGCGGCTTGAATGGCGGGTTCGCGCGCACGTAATGGTTGTCAACATCGGTTAGCGCGATATTTCCTCTCGTGTGGGCATCGGGCATTGATGTCGCCCGGGCCGCGTCGAGTGCGGCAGCGCGCGCGCGCGCCACACACACGGCCGGCTTCGCTCCGATGGGGGAGATTTCTCCGGGTTTCTGCCCCGATCGACGAGCCGCCGCCGCCGTCGTGTGAGAGTGCATTTCTGAATGCGTATGTGCTGCATGCGCGCGAAGGGGGTCGGCCGGCCGCGCGCACGTACGAGAGGAAGCGAGGCCTCTTTATTTCTGGGGCGATGCTTTGTCGAAGGCTCTCGAGTGCGGGTTTCTTCGTGTCTTTGTTAGCGAGGCGAGAAATTCTGTCTCTCCTCTACAATTACATCGCTCTCTCTCGGTCTCGCGCGCGCGCCGCCCTCCGAGCGGAATAAACTGACGCGCACCCATATAGAGCCCGGAGGTGCGATATGCCGACCCACCAACGAGTGCCGTATGCGTGTGTCGGCTAGACGCACTTGTGCGCAGCGCGCGCGCCTTCTAGCCTCTAGCCTTTACCAACAGCGCACGCCCCCCTGCCGCATACCCCCTTTCCCGCGTGTACTTCGCAACCTGATGGAATCGCGACTGCCGGGGCTGATGGCTTTCTCACCATCGTCCGTCGTGCGGCGTCCGCCCCGTGTACTTACTCGCGCGCGCTTCCTCGAGCCCGATTCGCGCAGACAAATCTTCAAGCGTTAATTGGCCTGCTACGAGAGCGTCAAAAGTCTTTTATGCGCCTCAGCCTTTTGCCTAATGCACCGCGCGCATTCGTCACTTCGTACTACAATTATCTCTTGTTTTATCTCTCCGGGAGGTGTAGTTAAAAGTACTTTTTCAATTCTTTTCGATGTTAAGTATATTTTTGCGCAAATTTTTATTATTTTCGTCTGTTTGTTTATAAATTAAATTTAGAGGTTCTTAAAAATGCATTTTGTAATTATACGGTTGCATTTTTAATTTTTGTCTTTTATATTATCTCATTTTATCATTACTATTCTTTAAGTAATTATTGACTGTGATATCAGAGCAATTCTTATCTATGAAATGACCAGTCAGTATTGTAAAGGAGGATGTCCACTCTTGATAAACATCCACAGGAATTTTATAAAACTGATAAAAGAATAATGAATTCAGTCAAAATAGAGTTTTACATATGTATTCATCACTGGCATCAAAAAGGAATTTTAGAAAAGTTACTTTTTGCAATTTATATACTTCTTTTAACAAACTGCACCCTTATTTTTCTCAACTCACCCTTCAGTATCCCCAATCAATTTTTTTTTAATTGCTTATTCTTATAAATTCTAATCAAAGTCTAGAATTTGGTATGTTTCTACACCTTTTTTTCTCACTTTTAATCCGTGAGCACTGTCCTTTCTTCTTCTATAGTGTTTTTACATCTTTATTGTATTTTCAAACAAACTTTTATTTATAAATATTCAAATTTTCAACAAAAAACTATTCCACTTCTTGAATGTGACTGAGTATGAATTTTTAATTTAATTCAAATTGACAAATGTTATTATTCGTAAAAATTTTAATTAGCAGATGCTACCAAGAATTTATTTCGGAAACTATTCATCATCGCGCCGCTAAACAATGCAATTTCGTCGCATTAAGGTCACTTAATTTTTTCCCCGCCCAAAGAAAATAAATATAAAAACAGCCGAAAACAGTTTAAATCCATTTAATCATTACCAGAAAAAAAAGCTTAATATTCCTCTTCAAAACGGAAACCAAATTTTTTATCACTTCCAGCAGCCGCAACGCTACCTAAGCACCAGCAAATTACCCACCAAAAAAAAAGAAGAAGAGCCGCCGTATAAATCACATTTTTTCCTCGCCTTAAAACATAAAATTAGATCTAAAATAAAATAAACGAAAAAAAAAGTAAATTACCCAGGACGATCCAATTGACGGGCATTCGCGGCGCGCGCGCGCGGACGTTTCTAGAGCGCAGACTGCGCCGCGGCGTCGGTAATTAAAAGCACGGCCGGGGCGCGTCTTTCATCGCAGCATCTCGAAAGCTCGGATGCAGCGAGCCTACCCTTCCTTTTGAGCGGGGCCGCGAGCGCGCACCCCTCGCCGCAGCCGGCGGCAACCCCTTCGCTCGGCCGCGCGAGATCGATACTTCGACGACTGCGTGCGCGCGTGCGGTCGGCAGGTGAGGCGCGCGTCATCCAACACCTTTTTTCGCGTTATGGCTTCCCCCGAGTGTCGAGGGAAAAAGAGGCCGAGATGATCGGCGCTGCGCCGAGGAAGGAACGTAGGGGGGGACGCCCCCGCGAGCGAGCTCACCTTTTTCTCGCTTGCGCTAGGTCGCGGCCGGGAAATCGAACTAACTTACTTTTTAGCGGTGTTCTTTTAGTTTGCGAACGACTTTTTCGAGGTACGTCCGGGATATTGAACGTCGATCTACGTTTACCTTGAATTCTGGTCTGGTAATTTGAAAGCGTTAAAAAGGGGATACTCCGTTTGAGGGAGAAGTTAACCAATCGAGCTTAGAATGGATCAATTTGTTCTGAAATATTGGAGAGCTTTTTAATATATGAGTAAAGTGCGATTTTTCACATTTTTCATTTTTATGTAGTTTAAGATAAGTTGTTTCTCTAGTAGTCTGATGAGTGGATTACTAATTTGCATATTATTTTTCTTTTATTTTACCTTTATGGGATTTTTGAAAAAAATTGCACGAGTTGTTAGTAAAATTTGTTAAAACCATAGTAAAAGTTTTTAAATTTCTAGTAAAGTATAATATAGTCATTTTTTGTAAGAAAGTGCTGCAATTTTTCCAATCATATCAGTTTCTGAGGACATTAAAGTGGACTATTGCCATTTTCTTCTTCGTATATTACAATCTATGGTAATTTAATGATTTTAACTTAAAAGTTTTTAATTTCAAAAATACAATTTCGATATTTATAATAAATTCATAATCAGCTTAATTATATTCACTTAAATGATGCAGCATCAAAATTATAATTCAATTCGATCTTCAGATATATGTGTGTATGGATTTCAATAAAATCATCACTCTTTACTAGTGTAGGACGCAAATTAACCACACATACTTTCATAATACAGAAAAATGAAAAATCCAAAAAAATGACTTCATTAGTTCCCAACAAAAATTAAGCCGCTACAAGCCCAAATCAAGTAATTTTTCACACTGCCACACATTGAGTATCCACCAGCACAGCCTTATCAATTTTCTCAGTGTAAGTAATACCCGCAGAGCGAGGAGATTGAAGGGAGGTTCGCGCGGGATCGATCAAACGGCCGTTCTATCGGTGAGAGCGGCGGGTATCGGGTGCGCTCCTTGCGAGGGCCCGGACAGGGCGCGCGAGATACGCGCCTCCTTTAATCTTAATCAGAAAACGTATGGACGTCGTGGGGACCCGGCGAACATCCGAACACGAGTACGCCATTAGCGGACAAGGAGCCCGGCCTACCTGAGCCCACGCGAGCCCGGCGGCGTCGACGAGGCGCTTCGACCTCCCCCCCCTGTCTCTCTCTCTTTTTTTTTCTCCTTCGACGGCGTATAATGTGGTTCGGAGGGCCGCCCACGGAATTTCACTTGCACCCGGTAAATTAATTAGGGTCGATTTTAACGCCTGATTTTTTTCTTGTCCGGCGGGAAAATCGCGCCGAGGGCCGCGCGACGCGCATACTTTCTAAATTCCTCGCGGTGAAAAGTCGCAGATTTGAGGGGGACGAGTAAATTTTTTTCGGCAAAAGTAACGGAGCCTTTAGAACAAGTTTCAAAATTTGCGGGGAATGCGGATAGGCGACAAGACTATTGTGATTGGTATAAAATTATTTATAAGAAAATGTTCATTTTATTCTTTTGTTTGTACAATTTGTACACTGAAAGGAAGTAAAATAAATCGAGAAATAATTTCTAATTGTAAGTGTACACAAATTTTTTCAGAGTTATTTCCATCAAGGACTTTTTTATACAGATAAAGTTTAGTGCAAATATTTATTTCGTTTCATTAATTGCTTACCTTGCACCAAAATTGTACCAACATCATTATTAATCAAACGTAGATGAAATGCATTGAATCATTGTTCTATACCTAATAATTTTGATATTTAAATAAAACAAGCAGACTAATTAAATCAAATATTGTATTTTTAATCAAAGATAGACGCTACATTTTTCTCCGGAGTCTGTGCTCTCGTAGCTCCTTTCGGCGTATCTCGTGTAAATTACGGCGATAGCGCGGAGGCGCGGGTACGTCGAAAAAAATCCGTGGATTGTACAATCGGTCGCGGGCGCAGATACTGGCGCCTGCATGAGCTTAATGTCGGTATCTACTAGTGTATCCTTTTAACATGGGAGGCGCGCGAGCACCCGAGCGCACCCGGACTTTTTCCATTAGGGGGAAATTCCTCTGGATAAGCTGTCGCCGGGATTTGTCGTAATCTCCCTCGCCTCTGTCCCGGGGAGGGAAGAGAGAAAAAAAAAAATTAAAATGTTGATAAGAAGATTTACCTTTTTACCTTTGCCTCCCTTAATTTGTTTCTCTTTTGGGATGCGCCGAGATAATCCACGGTTGTTCGGTATGCGCCGGGCTACAATTACGCGGATACCTGTAAACAGTTTGAACTGTTGGGAGATAAAAATAATTGAGAAGCGTAAATAAAATTTATTGAGGAGACTGTGCGTTGATCAAACTTAGTTGTTCCAATGTTTTTTTACGTTTTATGATTAGCTTCTTTTTAATTTCTACATTCTATGTTCGGTACATTTATCCGTACCTTCATCAGGACCATTAAAGAATGACCACAAATGTGGCGTTGTCGAAACATTAGTTTTTGCAAAAATAAAATTTGAGTTTTTTTAGTGCACTATCTTGCAGCTACTTTGGATGTTCGTGTGTTGGTCCGATTTCAATTTTTCAAAATGATTTTAGTACATACCATATAATTTCGTGATCCAAACGTGATACTCATTCTGATTATTATTGTAATTTTAGTTACATTTGAGTACAATAATTTTAAGATTTTCTATGATTAAATGATTTATTTCTATGATCATAAATAGCCTTCATA
The DNA here is from genome assembly GCA_900480045.1 of Eurytoma adleriae. Taxonomy (NCBI): domain Eukaryota; kingdom Metazoa; phylum Arthropoda; class Insecta; order Hymenoptera; family Eurytomidae; genus Eurytoma; species Eurytoma adleriae. Next base: position 78,806 of record UXGC01000385.1, read on the forward strand.
ACGATATTCTTAATATATAAAACTGAAAGAGCATACGCTTTACCGGGATAAGTTTCTCCGAGTCCACCTAGCGGTAAACCAAGCAACATGCGCAAAATTTAGGCCCAAGAGTATTTTAACTTAATTTACCACATATAAAATACCTAATACAAAATTTTAACAAAAACCACAAAAAAATAAAAAAAAATACTCAATCAACATTTCCAAGCGATGACTTCGAGGAGCATCATTAGAATCAACCCAGGCAGTTCGCGTGCACTCCGGGTCCGGAAAACGAACTGCATAACGATCTCGTTATGATCCGCCGAGGCGCGCGCGGCATTCGAAGCAGCCGCGCGCGCATTATCGCCTTTTCCGCTGCGCGCGCGCTCGATCGGGGGTGGCTCGACCGGCGAATGTAGGTCTAGTGCCGCGGCGCTCCGGTTTCGCCCCCGCGGGACTCGCCGTTTTTTTCCCCACCGACACGCTCATTATCGTAAGACGAACTTCGAGCGGCGATCGCAGGCGCAGAGTCCCACTTAACCGATCTTTCCCGGAATCGCCGCTGTCCTTCTATTTCGCAACGGCCAACTTTTTAATTGCGGCGAAGTTTTAATTAGCGGATAATTTCATGCTATCGAGCGGAAATTTCTCCGATATACATGTATATATACGCGAAGTTGAAGTTAATTATTTTTCGTATACGGGCTTCGGTATTTTTAACGAAGTTACCCGCATCGCGTACGACTTACTTCAACATTACGGGTATTAATTACACTCGCCCGGAAATTACACACTCGCATTTCGAAGGATTTTATAATAAATTCGAAATGCTTAAATCTCGATGAGAAGAGTAAAAAAAAAAGAAACGAAAGAAGGCGCCTATGCGAGGGGAGAAAAAAAATTTCTCCGCAAGAATTTCAAGATTAATTATACAATATGCGCTCGCATTTTCGCGCGCGGCGAAGTAATCGATCCCGGGGCAGTCTGAAAGGGGGCCCCTCTCGCGCGCACAATCGAGCCAATCAAACGGCCGGCGCGCCGATGCAATTACTCGCGCGATCGGGAATTATGAAAGGGGATCACACGGCCCGGCCTGATGGGTGATGCGCGCGCGCGTCCCGCGCAATTTGCACTTGCGGCCGCGGGAGCCTATGCAAAGGAGGTTAGCCTCCCCTTATCTGCTTAATGTCTCGTTACCGTAATGATTTCGACGGGGCCCCGGTCCTTCCTTTTTTCACCCCCTCCCAGGCCGCATCCTCGCCTCTTCATTTATTCCCGGGCAGTATTGGCCGATCGCCGGCCGATAATGCGTTCCACTCGTTACCCGAGCGCGGGCGACCGCCGCCGCCTCCTCCTCCTCCGGGCCGGGAGGACTCGCCGGTAACGGTATACACTGCAGGCGCGGAGCGTTGCAGCTTGTAACGAGTCCGCCGCGTATATGGAACGCGGCGCGCGCGCCAGCCGGCCTTCCAGGGTCTCTATACATGGATAGCGCTAACCCGGCAATTCCGCGTGTCATACCGATACGGACGCGCAAACTGCCTGTTAACCTTTGCCAATTTTCGAGTCTCTCGTCGGGATGCTGCGCTGATTATTTTATTATCAATTAGCTGGGGATTACGCTTTGCTTCTTTTTAATTCTCCACTCTCTAAATTTAATTCAGTGATGTGCGCAACTGATCCGAAAAAAAGTGTATGTACACTGCAAAATAAGTGAATACTATGTGAATAGTCACTAATTTTGCAGTGTATATACCTTTTTTCGGATCAGTTGCGCACTTATCACTGAATTAAATTTAGAGGGCATGGAATTCTGAATATTCACTTATTGTGTAAGTGAGAAACACTTGATATCGTACAAATGCAGATTTTCAAAATATCTGTCTTTAGTCTTTTACCAATTTTCGATGTTCTCCAGAATTGCAAGTGACTAAAAAAAGTTGGAAATCTTGTAATCACTGCAATCACGTGTCACTGAAATTATCATGAATAATTAACCCATTATATAAATGGCTTTTAGTTTTAAGTTAGAATTAAGTTAGTAAGTTTGTTTTGTTATACCAGCCTATGTACAGGTAACGCCGTTTACAAAAAAAAATAATAAAATAAAATAAAAAATAAATAATTTTAACGTACAATTTGTTGTGTCTTAGGAAGGAAAAAGTATACTTTAACAATATCAAGTGTAATAAACACTAAATATTAAAAAAATAAAGGAACCTTTACGAAGCTAAAATCTTTATCGCATCACTGTCCACGAAAGAAAGTGCACTTTCGGCAGCTTCTCATTATTAGTTTGACAAGGCACGAACACTCGCATGCGCGCCTCGCCGCGCGGCGATTGCGATAATTTTCGGCCGCTTTTCAGCGTTGCATGATCGGGCCAACTCGTGCGCAGACAGCCCCGGCTGAATATCGGCCGCGTATCGGAATTTCTAATGGGACCCGCTCTGCTCTCTCGACCCCCTGTCCACACAGCCTGCAACCTACTGCAATATATCCGCTCTGTGCATTACTTACACCAATAGCATTTTTAACGTTGCATTTCATGAAAGCTGTACGTGAACGATGTACGTGTGTGTACACTTGAAGTCAATTTTTAAATCATTTTTTAATTTCGTAATCGTAATTATTTTTCAAAATAATATAATCACTAAAAATTTTAAATTTAACGTTCTTAAATCAAAAGGTTTACTCTGCCTGCAAATAAAGAATGTAGTTAGTTTCAAAATTTATTGAGAGAAATGAAAATACCTCAGCCCCTTAAAACTCGATTGAGTCCAGGTACAGTGAATAATATTAGTTGGTACACTTACCACTAGGTGAACTTTAAGGCACCTATCTTTCTCGGAAGAGACAGCAGATGCCTCAGTTTGATACCTAAACTACTAAGACCTGGGTGTTGGGCATCAAAAAAAGGCTACTGGTCCTCCACCGTGTAAATAATAATCATGTAACTGATTATACAAAGAATCATTGAAATCATTGAATTGTAATTATTGAAAAATCGATAGATTTCTCGTAATCACTGAAAAATCGATGGATTTCTCGTAATCATTGAAAAATCGATGGATTTCTCGTAATCATTATAATCGAATGTCCTTAAACAACTTTGAACAATCCCTCGGTGTACATGAATACCAAAACTTGTATAGATTCCGCCAGTGAGTGCGCTGCCTAACCGCACATACACGTCAACACAACCTCAGCAATTCTTCACGTGCAAGTAACACACGGATCGAATCATCGAGAAAGACTCGCCGCGCATTTCACCGCGCGGTACTCCTTTTTCCCCTCGTTAAGTCCCCGCGCTCCCGGCGACTTATCATCCCGCGATTGTTCCCCGGGCGGCGACGAACTTTCTCCGCCCTTTTTTTTCCCGCGCCCGCGCGACCGGATCGCCTCGCGTGATCGAGCCCCTCGTATCTCGCGTGCCGCGATTTAATGAAGTGCCGTTAAAAATTTGACGCGCGCTCGCTCGCGAGAGCCCGCGCCGGATTGAAATATCAAGTGTCGTGAGAATGAGAGACAATGCGCGCATTGACTGCGGCGGCGCGAGCCCCGCGCGCTAATGCGAGCCGATTCGAAAGTATCGATAAGGAGGCGGTGCGGGCACCCGCGGGGGCCGATCCTTCGCGAGCGCTGCGCCTTTTTTTTTTTAAACCCCGGCGAAATAGATTGCGGGGAGGAATGAGGACTCTTAATTTTATTCGCGAGGATTCAAGTTTTTAATTGGTTTTTTTTCGTTTCGTCTCGCTGCGGATGGGAAAGTATTGATTTATAGGTGGTTTTGCGCTTCAGTGATTCTGTATTGTGAATCATTTTCTTCATTTAAAATGTTTATTATTTTATTTTTCTTGATTGTTTAGTGACTTTTTATTAATATTGTATTTTTCTTTTATTGTTGCAGGTGAGTTAAAGACGTAATTTTTTTTTGTTTATCAAAAGCTGATAACGTGTAAGTAAAAACATTTTTATGTCGAAAAATAAATCACACGTAATTATTTTTCCTATTGCAAGTTAAAACTCACGATGATCGTGAGCGTCACAAAAAGTTAAACTTGCATTATTTTTATGACTAAACATTAAATTGACTATAAATAAATAAAACGTATTCTAAAAACTAGAAAACTATTTCCGATCCATCCGAATGATTTTATAACAATCTCAGCAAAATTACCGATTCCATATTTGCAAATAATTATTTAATAGTTAAACTCTACATCCCGTGTATTTACAAAATTTTTACAGCGCGTAATTGCACATTAAGCAAAGAAAAGTCCCCCCTAAGTATATACAAATTGCAGCAATGAAGAAACATAAAATTGCAATAAACATGATAAAGAGAAAATTAGTAAAGACGCAAGGCCGCTTTGGGTCGAAACACAATGTGTTTCCTCCGCGCGCGAGAGGAGGTGGAGAGAAAGAAAGGAGAGGAGCCGCGCGCGCACGGCGGAGCCGGGGCACGTAGGCCGGCGGGGCAGAGCGGATCGAGGCTCCGCGCGCAAAGGCACATCAGCTAATAACCGGTCATCCGCGTGTCACATCAACGCGGATACCTCGTGGGCGTCAGAAAACCCATCGGTGCGTAGTACCCCGGCCGAGTGTGTTCTCATGGCGCAAATTGTTCGGCGCGCGCCTTTAATAAAAGGGCCCCACTCCGCGTTCACTCCTTCTCTCTCTGCACTCTGCGCGCCTCTTCTCGCCTCTCGCTCTCTTCCTCGCTCTACTGCGAGCACCTGGAATATTCCAGGCTGCGAGCAGCGCGAGGATGCAAAAATAGACGTGTCCGCGCTTGAGAAACACCCTGGAATGTCGTAGAATGCTGGACTGTACGTGATTTCATCTTTGGGTTTATTTATTTCATCCAAATGTTTGCTCAACTTTTGTGGAAAAACAATGTTTACTGCGCTGCTTTTTATCGCGAGTTTGCAGAAAATTTTGTTGATTCGACAGTAAGGATATTTTATGAGGAAATTTTTAAGGACTAAATTTTCTAAATAAATATAGAGAGAAGTTATTCAGAAAAAAAGGCCCGTAAGAAAAATAAATTAGTGACATATGATTACGATGTTTTCAAGAATTCAACCTATTCAATCGTTAAATGATTAAATTTTTTTCAATTATAACCATGTACATGGTAAAGCCACTTAACTTTCTTCAGGTGGCATGTGTAAAACAGAGACTACTTACGCGTTATTGGGATTAGTGTGGAAGAGTCCACTTACGAGTCAATTTTTCAAATAATATTATGCGTTGTATTTAAATCTAATGATGTATTTGGTGAATTTTCATTATAGCTGAGACTTAAACAACTTAATTTTCAAAAAAAAACATAATTTTATAAGTAGTACTATACTAAATGAAAAAAATAAAGAATAAAAAACTTATTTTTTTCAACATTTAAAATATTTTTCACATATTCATATTTATTTTTTGAAAAGCGCAGCAATAACTATTTGATAAATCATTTATTTTTTCGGAATAAAGATAGGCTTGCCAATTTACCGAGCTTAAAACACACCTACGTCATAAATTTAGACGAACATTACCCGCGCAAAGAGCGCCTTTGAAAACTGTAGCGTACCCGGCGCGGCTTTTTCACGCGATAATTAAACGATCAAAAAAGTGTATCGCGTGCGGCTGATGGATTTGATTGCCCTGAACTGCTCGTCAAATCTCTTGTCTCGAAACGGTAAATTTAACGCAAGGTATATATCGCCCCTTTGAGGCTCACGCCGCTACCTTACGGTATCCCTCCAGTGTGACGTTGTTTTGCACGATCTATAATTTGCAAAACAATGAAGCAATAATGTTACGTGTTGGAGCCTTAATGAACGAGCTTCCACTCGTTTTTTTTTCGAAATTTAATTACCGATAATGCCGGCCATTTGTAAGCTCGATGCATTCGATATTACCTTACCTCCCGTGGACGCACTTTTTACTATCGCGGCATTGATTTATCGCTCCGAGGATTCTATGAATATTAATAAAATTCTATGAATTCGAAAGGTCGAATGGTATTACATTGGCGTATTATTTTTGTCAAAGGAGCGTTCCCATGTTAGTTAAATAAATTAATTATCTAATTGTGCATCTGGCACCAATTTGTTTAGTGTATTAATTGCGGCGTAAATAAACACTATCAGTCCTACTTTTAATCTTTTTTTTCAAGTAATCTGATAATAATTATGAATTACGTAAAAAATTTTCCCCGAGTATGCACAGTATTGCAACATTTAATAGAAACTGCCTTTATCTACGGCAATAAATAAATCCAATTAAATATACACGCAGTCAATCGAGCGATCTAAAAATCGCATTAGCGATAAAATACAAATTTTATTAACCAAGGATATTAACTTACCAACCGAGTATTCCTCTAATTAGCCGCGATTAAAAACCCATCAATTATAATTGCACGAATAATAACAATAAAAGAAAAAAGAAAGTAAGCACTAAAATCTCACTTTTCAATCTTCCCGCGGGTGAAGCTAACCGCTGTCCTCCTCTGAAAGCTCCTCTCGCGCGCGATAGCGCACCGGGGCAAAAACGCCAGCGCGCGCTAATTAAACGAGCGTCTTTACGGAGCGTGGGTGAGGAGGTCGTTCGCGGGGACGTTATTCAAATTGTCAGCGGTAAAAGCCGGCCGGGGGTATATGTACGATAACGAACTACCGGAATTGTTTTGCCCGGGTATATAACGAGCGCGTCGCCGCCGGCGTCGTCACGCACGACTCGCGACTTCTTGCCGCGCGCACTTTCGATAAGTGAACGCCCGTAAATTCCGCGGGCTCGCGCCGACTTCCTGCATTCGATCGTCGATCGCAGAGAGAGAGAGAGAGATGCATTATTGGCCGAGCGGCGAATATACACACGGAGCGCGAAAACGCGGTCGCCTACGCGCGCAGCCTCCTCAGCCTTCACTTTTTGTCGGGGGGGTCTAAAAATAAGGCGCTGCTCGTTAACGGCTGCGGGCACCTTTATTGTTTCTCGGCGCGGGGATGTACTCGCGTCTCTCCTTTCTACTTCTTCTTCTTCTTCTTCAGTTTTTTTTTTCTTTCGCTTGTTTCGTCTCTGCTGGAGACTATTTTAGTTTCTTAGATTTTATTAGTTAGCTGCATTTTGTTTATTTGCGGGTGGTTGATTAGTAGTTTTCGGTAAAACATGTGAAAAGTTGCTTCGCGTCTTTACGATAAGTTGGACAATTACTAGAAAATCAATCATATTCTAGTCAACTTATAGTTAATTTTCTACTAGGGGTGTGATATTATTTTTATCAAGATTATCTTTTAATTAATTTCGAGATATTGGAAATGGTTCGATTTTGTTGTTTATTTCTTATCATCTTTAAAATCTTAAAACTAATAATAAATAATTCGACCATTTAACAAATGCAGCAAAATATTTATTTTTATTTAGGTAATTGTGTACAGGCAAGATAAAAACAAATAAAATGAACTAAACATTTCTTGCTCGCAAAGTATTACCTCGCGCCTCTACTCTTCTTTTGGCATGGCGAAGACTCGCATGACGAAGCGACGTCGAACAAACCAACCGGAGATACCGGGACTCTGCAGTTT
>UXGC01000385.1:86484-130598 GCA_900480045.1 Eurytoma adleriae
AATGTCACCTTCGCCCCGTTCTTCCAGTCGTCGAACACCTCGACCTTGGTGATTACGTGATTCGGAGGTGCCTCAAGTTTCCTCACCCACATTTGTTGCGCCAATGGTATAGGTGGCGATTCCAACCATCTGGCGATTACAAGCCTATCCTGCGGCTTCACCCTGTGCCCCCAGACGAATTCGTAATCCTTCCCTTCGACTAGGGCAACGATCACCACTACGAATGTCAGCAGCAAGAAATTTCGCGTTAGTGCCATTTTGACGTGTAACGTCGATGAAACAGATCTCTGCTTAAATAGTCCGCGAAATGAAATATTTGTTTACGTTATTTTACCATTTTGTTTATCCACCTGGTGCGATAAAGGTGTACGAACCCGTTCAATAATAATTTAAATTGCAAATAACGTTATATACAAATATTTCAAAAATATTTAACGTTAATGTACATAATTTAATTATTTAATGGAATTATTAAAAAATTTGGAAAAAAAGTTTAGAAAAATATTCAATTGTCAACAAAAACAATCTTTCTCATAAGGGCACTTCTTAATTTATATTCTCTTAAAACGTATATGACTAAATAGTAAATGATAGGTTAGATTTTAAATATTAAGATGAATTCTAATTTTGAAGTTTATAAAATGAATTGCTTTTTTTTTTAAGGGAAGATTGTTTTTAAATACATAATAGTGAGAAACCTACAATTACAGTTTAAATAATATTAATATTACGAAGAATAATATAATATAATATAGAACAATTAAAAATTTATTCTTTTTAAAATAAATAGAATTTAAACAGGCGCATCTGCAGAAAAAGCATAAACCAAGTGGATAAATAATATGTTAAAAATATGGGAATTTCCATATCTGAAATCAAATAATAAAGAAAAAACAAAAGATTAAATTCAACATTTGATAATGCATCTGCCTAAATAGCAATTATTAAAATTACATTTATTGCGCGTTTATTAAATGTTTGAATCATTTATTTCATTGTACCCATAATAAAACTTGTACCGACTAATCAAAGAGCGCAAATCCTTAATTCATTAGTAAATCAACGCAACAGCACGAAAAAAGGAGGAAAGGAGGGCGACGAAAACAAGTAGGTCCTTAAATTTTCGTGAATCCCCCGAATTTACTAACCCCGCGGAGCCTCACAATGGGCTAGAGCAATCCCTTTTACTGTCGCGCTACCCCAGATCTCCGGCCGTGATCTCACGACGTCAGCTCTAATGAATCGGGCCATCGACGTATACGTAAAGCAGGACCTACTAGACCGCCGGTGGGTAGGGCCTTGGGAGCACGCAGGGAGCGCCGGCGAGGGAAGAGCCGAGAGAAAAAAGAAGAGGAAAGGAGGGCGCGGGCGAAAAATGCGCGGCAAAGTCGAGGGAGGCCGCACGAAACTCGCCCAGGCCACTTTTGCTATCTGGCCTTCCCCCGGCCCGGAGATAAGCCCCTCTCTCTCTTGCGCGCGCGCGCGGAACTACGCGCGTTATCGGGCCTGACTTATTGCGCGCGAGCCGCGATATTGCGCTTTCCGAGGACTTTTACGCGCGGACGAGCTTTAACTTTGGCTTTGCGGCGCCCCGGAGAATCCGCAAAGTTCCCAGACGGCTCGCCTTGTTTTCGCCCGATACAATGGGGCCCCGATTCCTTTTTAAGCCCGCGCGCTTGCATAAATAATGGCATTTGGATTTACATAATCGCGCGGCCGTGTGCGTGCACTTACCTGCGGATTTAAAAAGTAGTGCGTTGCTTCCTGCGGGGGATTTGCACGGGAGTTGGTAATCGATGTGATTAGGCCGCTTGATAAGGAGATTCATAATGATAATTTAAGGGATACTTTTCTTTATTTCTGAGTTTGATAAAATGTCTTACTTAAAAGACTTTTCGAATAATTGTATAAGTTAAATTGTGTAATAAAAATGTACACAACTGCGGTGTAATTTATTTTTATTTATTTCAAGATATTATGGATTGAACACAATCATAAGTCGAAACATGTATTAAATGATGACGTATTTACGTTTAAATTTATGTTGATGATTAGCGTGTCACATATCTTGAACTATCTAATATTGTTGAACTTAAATTTTATAATTACTTTTTAAGAAATACTTAGCGGATATACCTACCTGTGAAAAGCACAAATTGATCGATAATTGATATAAGAAAAATTGACCTTCTTACTTAAAATAAATATAAAAAATAATAAATGAAATGAATATACCATTATATCAATAATAAGAGTGACTTGTACTACTTAATTGCGGAAGTCTATTTCTTAATAAAACTAACTCTATCTTATCTTCATATCGAAATCAGTGAATTTCTTTTCCTTTTGCTAAAGATGATTCTAAAGAATACTCCATTGAATATTAAACACCACAAAAGATCCCTTAGAAAATGATTTATAAATTCGCCAATTATGGTTACTTTCCTTCTATAAATTAACTAGTTCTTTACGCCAAAATTTTCTCAGGGATATAGGTATATTTTAGGAAAAATAATTTTAAACCTACTAATATTGAATTTGCAGAATCCCGAGACATTTCCAAAGCAAGTACATTTCCCTTCGAATCTCACAAATCGAGTGCCTCATACGCTGCCGCCAACCGGTGAAACTAAATCCCCGCGACTTCACGATCAAGCGAGAAAATAAAGTAGGTAGCGCAACACTACGCTAACTCAGATTCCAGTAGACGTAAGCAGGTAACTGGCACTTTAAGCCGAAAAGCGAGTTATAGAAGCCTTCGCCGTGAATACGCAAATGCCGGGTACACAACAAAAGGGGGGAGGAGGCCGGAGAGAGAAGGAGCCACGCAGCTTATCCCGCGCTCAAATCTGCGCGCATACACACATTTCAGCGAGCGTCGCGCCGTAAAATAAAGTATTTTTCCCCTCGCTCGTTCCGCGGCCGCCGCTCTTCCGGGAAGTTAAACGAGCGCGCGAATTTCTATCCGCGCGCGGCATAACCGGCCCGTCAAAGACCGGCGGCGCGCCGAAAACAAGGCGCCATTAGTCCCCCGCTTTTACGAGGCGCGAGAAAACGACCGATGCAAAGAGCAAGGAGAGAAATGAAAAAACGAAAAAAAAAAGGCCCGGAAGAATCCGTTAGCGTCTCAAAGGAGGCGCGCACGCGAGGAGGTAACGGGCTACCTCGAGATCCGCGGCGGCGGCGTATCGAGTATCTCAGGCGCGGGCGAAATTAAACGAGGAGCGGCCCGCCGCGAAATCCGGCCCCGCGTGATTTATGCGCCGAAGACGTACCGTCGCGCTAATCGCCTTTGTGATTTAATTGCCAGATGGATCGCCGGGGCCGATTCGCGTGCGTGCGCCCTCGGTCACTCGAGAGCCGGCCCCGCGGGAGGAGAGATTCAATCCCGCCCGTAAACCATACTCGCCGCGGCAGTACGTTCGCTTGTAATTATTACTGGAGTAGATAAAATTATTATCGCCGAGGTGCGAGCCGCGCCGTTTTTTCTTTCCCCCGTTACTCGCTTGACGCCTCCCCCTCCTGCCCGCGCGCGCCGAGGGACGAATTATTATTAATATTACTTTACACCTTTCTAAACTTTCGTGAAATTTTATATACCGTTCGGGAAAATTATCCACTTGGGTTACAGCGCATTAAATCGGGGGATTTTTTGCGCGGCCGAGACGCGCCGCGGGTCAGCCCCGGGGTAAGGAGCGTGCGAATAGAATGGCAATGAGACACCGGCCAGATTAATATCGAGATTACGTGAAATTGTAAACTTTCGGGAAAAAAGGCCAGTTTGAATTCGCGCGGGAAAAACCGTTGCGATAATTAACGTCTAGGCCATTATCCGCGCGGTGTAGCGTGTACACCCGCGACGCGGCGCGACCGATCGCGTATACGGAACGATTTCTGAAGTGACTCGTAAAATTATGAATGCGGCGTAAAAGCCGGTGTATCCGGGAAGATTACACGGCGGAAATACATAGCCCGGAGTGTGGATGTTAAGGGGGCGAGGGGTACTTTACGATCGATACAGGAGGGATTCGCCGGGCGAACTTATATTCTCTTTTTTTTCTTAAATATTTATTACGTTTGATGCTCTGAAATTACAGCTAAAAACGCCGGTATTACGGCGGGTGATTTTGGAGCAGATTTTATCGAAATCTTCTTTGAAAACTTCTTTTGACCGCGGACTCACCTGCGGAGAAGCGCGGAACCTTAGTACTTATAAAATAATAATGCGGTAATGTCCTGAAAGCCCGGCGTCTAAGCCGAAAGCCTTTCTCCCGGGCTTCTTCGGCCTCTTTTTTTTAAAGCGAGCTATAAAGATCGAAAGTCGTTATCAGATTCGTCAACCCCATATTCCACGGACCCTTCCCAGACCGACCCAACCTCACCTTTTCTCCAAGGGTTTTTTAATTTTTACGCAACTCGTTCGGAAAAGGCTTTTCCCACTTTTATCCTCCGGCGTTGAGACAGCGACGAGGAGCGTTAAAACACTCCTTCACTTATGATTACTACTTACACGGATTTCAAGGTAATTTTAGTGGCATTTTATTGAAATGTTAGGTTTTTTTAAAAATCAGGTGTAGTCGCGTAAATTGTGGAGCACAAATAGAATTATTTAGCTTCTTAAATCAACCAGGTCTAAATATTGCTTATGTAAAACCAAATAGCAGACGCGGTAGTGGGAAATGTATCGGGCTCAAAGTCTACCTGACAGTAAATATTCTAGCAATTTAGAATTATTATTTATTTATTTAATAATCAATTTAGATTGCTTGTAGTTGATCTAGTAATTTTTTATTTAAATATGATCTATTAATTTTTCGAGATTGGATTTTTGGATTATTATTGATTATTATTCATTCAATTTCTCATCAAAATTGATTCCAAAATCATTTAATTAAAAATAATTTATTATTACGCGGCATGAATATCTCTTCGACCCATCACTCTGTCCGCTTTTACTCGCATATAAATAAAAGTGACCGTCGCAAATATAGTTTCGGATGTACAGAAGACTTTTAATCTCTAAAAGGGAATGTCTAAATTTATATTTATAAAAATTTCTGTTTAATTTCCATCAAGTACGTCCTCTTCGACATTTTCGTAATTCTCGCGTATAAATTCATAAAGCGCGTCGCTGAAAATAGCTTTTTATTAGCAGGCTCCTTTAATATTTACGCGGGGCAAACAATGCGAGCATTTTTCGTAAATTGGCGATTTTCGCTCGCTAAAAGGAAACAACTTAATATTTATGAAAATCGTTATTAAATTTCCATCAAAGAAAGCCTCCCCATCTCTCCGATATTTTCGTAATACTCGTGTATAAATCACCGCGCGACCACCGCAAATATCTCCTTTTTTTCCCTCGTACCTAGACTCCTTTAATATTTACTCGGGGCAAACAAATCTCCATAAATTAAGTTTACGCAATCAGCGGGTCTTCGGTCAAAAAAAAAAGGGCAAACAAGGAGCCGAGGAAAGCGCGTCAGTTTTCCTCTCCTCCTCGGGAGAATCGTAGGAAATTAGCCGAGCGCACTCAAAGCGATCAGATTAAAAAGAGAAAGACGGGAGGCTGAGAAAAAAAAGGAAGCGGCGCAAGATAATTCGCCACAATATTCCGCCTCCGCGGCGCGAAACAAGATACGCCGCCGCGCGCGAGAGGAGATGGAAAAGAGCGAAAAAGGTCGGCTCGGGCGCGCAAAGAGCGAAACCGCCTTAATTTTCTCTCGTTTGGCCGCAATTTGGCGGGGAGGGGCTCCCCCCTCCCTCGCATCATCCTCGCGCTTCTCGCGTCGGCGGGTAATTGCGAGAGATAGATAAAGCGCGCCCGGCCGCGAGGGAGGGCAAATACGGCTTTGAGCCGCAAAAAAGTACGGAGAAGACGGAATTTCACCGGGAGGAAGGCGCGCGTCTACCCCGCGGTGCAAATGAATCGTCGCGCGCGAGAGAGACGGGCGCACAAAAAAAAAAGCGGCGCGTCTGCAGCGAGCGCGCGTCCAGCCTCGCCACCACCGCCGCTCTAAGGATCAAAAAGCCCTTATCAGATTTGCCGACCCCTCGCGGCGGCGGCAACTATACACGCGCTCGGCGCTGTCCGGCAAAGACGGCTCTTCTTGAATTTTTCAGGACGCCGCTCTAGCGCCGAGGGTCGCCGCCGTAGTCCTAGCTATAGCGCACAATGACGATTCCCCTCCACTCGAGGGCTTTTCTCTCCCGTCGTCGACGTCGTCGTGCCACCCCCCCACTCCCGCGTGTACACACGCGCATCGCCGACGCGCCAAGACATTAACGAGCGCGCGACGTCGTTACACGCCGCTCGATTTCCATGCCGCCCCCGCGCGCGCGCCGAGGCTGGACTATTGAAAGAAAAAAGAGGAGCAGAGAGACGGAGCCCGAGACAATGTTCCGGCCGAGTGGAAACGTCGCCCCCTTTTTTTTTGCGCGCTCGCTTTCTTCTAGCCCCGCGCGCGTGTACGTACCTAGCGGACGAAAAAAAGATGCGAGGGAACCCGCGGAATTATCCCTTCCGCCGGGGGCGCCCCTCGGAAAATGGCTCGGGCTTCGCGCTCCTGATCCTTAGCAACGCGAGCGATTGCCTGCGCTCCAGAGTTCATTTTCTGCCGAAGCCCCGCGGAATATTAAAAAAAAATGTTTGCGAGGTACCCGGGGAGGGGGCGAGCGCGTCTTTAAGGGCTGCCGGCGCGCAGCTGTCTTGGAGAGCAGGAATTCGGGTGTGTAGGTGGAATACGTCGTTCTGCATATTGTGTAAGGAGGTCTTTTGTACGACTTTCCCCGGTGGAATTTTTCGGGGATTATTCGCGAGAGCTGAGGATTTTTTTTTTTATGACGGCGGAAATCCGATGGAGTACAAACTTTCTTCTGCAGAGCTTCTGGTTTCATTTGTCACTTATGACTGGAAATTGCTTTCTCGAAAGCTTATACCTTTTAGCGTTTCGTTGCGCGGAAAAAATAAAATGTTGGCTGTTTTGACGGGAGAATTAGAGCCATTACAGCAAAAAAAAGAATAGTAGAGGAACAGGAACAAATATTATGAATAAGAGTTTTATTCCTAATTTCTGTTCCTGTTATATGTATAGATAGAACAGACAATGTTTATCTTATCTGTTCCTCTACTATTGTTTTTTTATTCTAAGGCCTCGAACATGAAGAAAAGAATGGAAATAGGAATGAAGAATAATTGAGAATAAAAGAAGTAAGAATTAAGAATAAAGAAGGAATAGTTGAGAATAAGAAATAAAAAACAAAGTTATTCTTCCTTATTCCTTTCTTATTCTCAATTATTTCTTCATTTTTCTCGGTTGCTCCACTTTTTATACTCAGTTATTCCTTATTCCCAGGCCCATTCATTCTTTCGCGGACATAGGAGTCAAAAAAGGAAGGCACTCCGTCAAAAAATGGCAGAAATTTTCTTTTTTCAACTATAGGTTTAGCGTCTCAACCGGTAAGCAGAAATTGCCTTAAAAAAAGAGACAGTTTCTGCCTTCTTTTCAGGTATAGTATCTCCGCATTTTAGGCAACTCTATAGCGTGTTTATAAGAGATTATTTCAGCCGATGCAAAACAGCTGATGCAGCCTTTAATTTTCCTCTGCGTTCATTTTAAACGACGAAAGTATACAGACGAGTCGATTTTTTTCATTAGTTTAAGTGACTACGAGCAAAGGAATGTGAAAATCCATAAAACTTTCTGTTTGTATTCCGATCTTTAGATTCCTCCGTGATGTAATTATGTTCCATTTCACTATATGCAACACTAAAAGTGAGCCTTGCAATAAAAGAGCCGTAAAAAAAAGGACCGACGTCGCGGAAGAATTCATCCACCATCAGCGAAAGAATTTCAACTCCACTTAATTTTACGAGCGCCTCATATCCTTTTAATAAGTTCGGAAAGTCTCATTTCTCCGGAATAAAAGCTCGAGCCGAGCGGCGAGCAAGGAGCAAACACGTAAAGTTACTTTCTCCTAATGAGCGAGCGATACCGCGCGTCGCGCCATCCCGCTCATAGACGAAAAAATGCCGGCGAAAGATTAAGCCCGAAGCCTTTTTTATTTTCCAATCGATCGAGCGACAATCACTTCCGTCGAGCGCGCGCGTGCAGCAGAAAGCCTTTCCCCATTCGAAAGCCGTAAAAAAAAAGGGAAAAAGAGGAGGAGGGGAGCGGAGGGGACGACAAGTACTAATCGAGTAAATCACCGAGTCGTAAAACCCGGCGGATTCCCCGAGTAGCCGTCAATCCGGGGCGCATCGCGCGCCCGGCCCGAGTGACAAACGCAGGGCCCCGGGGGCCGCGCGACCGCCGGTCAGGTAGAGGTGCGCGCAGACGCCCGTATCCGTTTCCCAAGGCATCCCCGGATTAGCCCCTAAAACCCCCGGCTCCGAGATAACAGGACCGTTAAGCTTATCCATCCGTCTGATGAGTCGACACTCCTGCCCTCTCTCTCTCTCTCTCTTTCGCGGCTCCGATGCAGCCTCTATCTATCTTCCTCCCTGTTTACATCCCTTTGTCTCACTTTCTCTACTATCTTTTCTACGCTCGCCTCTTGCTCTCCCCACCAGCGTATCTATTTGTCGATCTGCCGATGACGCTATCTTTTCCCGAAATGTTTCTCGGCTGACTTTTAAAGGCTGTTGCAGAAGTAGGCTTCTTTCGGGAAATATATCGAGGAAAAAAGTATTAATCACTTTGCAAACAGTTAGGTAACTAAATCGATGCGTAAATGTTTTATCTGAATCGAAGTAAGTTGCAAATTCATCCGTCAAGATTAGAAAGAAAACGGCTATAAAAATTTCATGGAATGAAAAATAAGAAGGAAGTTTTAATAGCCGACTGAAAATTTTATATCCAAAAACTTGCTTTTTGTATTTTATTTTTCTAGAAAGTACATAAATTTATTTGTTTTTAAATCTTTTGGAAAATAAAGAAAAAAATAAGAAGTCTAATAATTAAATCAGTTAATTTTTGTGATTATAATCGTTAAAAAGTATTTTAGACCGTAAAATAAGTACATGCGGCACATTAATAAATAACTACATTTTGTAATATTAATTGTCAATTTATTTATTCAAATGTGCAAATTAATTGCTACACTCAGAAAAAATTCTAGTTAAGATTACAATACTGTAAATAGTAAAGTGGACACAGACTTACATTTAGCTGAAAAATGACCATCTTCTTTATTAAGATTTTTTATAATGCTAAACACTATTGTAAATTTTGCTACAGAGAGGATGATAATTTTTCAACTAATTGCAAATCTCAGTCTATAGTCACTAGGAAAGTCTATGCACTGTTATAATTTTTCCTAGAATTTGTCTTACTGTTAAGTGTAGTATGCACTTACTTTAGTACACGCAAACATTGATCATACCATCATCACTATTTAACCAGTTAAAAAAACTTTATTTAAAATATAAATTGCACCGAAGAAAATAAACGTGCGAACCCATTTGACGTAAACGTATAACCGCGTTAAACGCGCGCGCCGACACCGCGAGGCGCGTATAATCAAGTTGTACCGCGGCACGAATAGTGGAATAAAAGCGGCGTTTCCGAAAAGAGAGAAAAAGAAGAAAAAGAAAAGAGCGAAAAGAACCAAAAGCGATCAGTCCCCCGGAGCATCGTCGGCGTTTCTCGTTAAGCGGCCCTCTCGCAATTCTGCTGTCGGCGGGTCACAGACGCACAGCGGTATACACACTTAAAGAGCGCGAATTAACGGTGCGCGCGTGCACTTCGGCGGCGAATTGTATGCGTCTTCGTCAAGGCCGAAAAATCCATCGGCGGCGCGACTCCGGCAAGGAGCGCGTCTCGTGCCAACGAAGACTAATGGCCCTTTTCCCCTCTCTCTCTCTCTCTCTCTCTTTTCTCCTCCCCGAGTCTTTCAGCGTCGATGGCAAGGAACGAGCTCGTTATACGCGGGATCCGAGCCGTGCGAATTATTCGCCGGGCTTGAAGGGTTGAAGCGCGCCGAAGTCTTGTTTGCCGGGAATTCAATGTTGCCGCGCGCGCCTTAAACGAGTCCAAAGTCTTTCGGGATTCCCTCTCCGACAAGTCAATCGGCCTCCACTTTTCTCCGCGGATCGTCAAACGCAATTTAACCGGCGGGGTTAGCCGCGGACGCATTTCTCGCGGGTTGGCGAAATTTTATCGGGATTCTGCCTTTTTTTTTAAGAATTTAGTCTAATTAAAGCCTGCGGTAGCGAAAAATGGTATTAACTATTTGCGAACAAAAATTGAATGCGATGAAATTAAATTTCGTAATAAATAATGGATTTTTCTTATGTATAGTTATTTTACGCTACCGTATTTATATATTGGAACAGAGAGATAAAAATGCACTTTACTATAAGATGTATAATATAGTACGTATATACTAAATATGCTTAAAGTGCGATCACTTGAATATTTTACAGCATTAATTTTTGTGTCATTGAATAAACCACACGACCGTTTATGTTCCTGCTGTTGAAATTTTGAAAATCCTCGGAAAATTCAAGTCATTTATGCTAAGATTTATAAATTATATACCTAAATTAAATTAAAACGCGATACAGCGCCTAACGTTACCGCCAGGTAGACTCTGTAAAATCTCTCCCTGTAATGCACGCGCTATCTCAGTTCTATATATGTACACTACATTGAGACCTATATGGTTAGGCGCCTAGTGAAGATTACTAGTGCCATTTAATTTATTACAAAAAATTCATTGAATTTTTTCAATCATTGTAGTCAAATGTCGCTACTTTGGTGACATGACTATGCTTTGCAATTGAATTAGATTTCGCAATAAAGTTTAGATAATTAAAATTTATTCATTATCGCTATGAATCGATAAAGTAGTACATTCGATTAACTTTTGGGTGTAAGATAGAAATTAACTACGGTACACTGTGAGATCTGTAACGCGATACACCGATATTGAAAAGGTTTCCGCCCGTGCTTTTAATGCACCATTTAATTAGCGATAATAAAATGATACGCAGTAATCGATATTTAAGAGATATGCATTAAAAACAGCACTTCTTGCAAATGCAATTTTAATACCTATCGCTTTTTTTTATCCAAAAATAGTAATCCAAAAAAAATTCGTTTATTATCATTGAAAATGTAAAAAAATAGCACATAAAGTTTCGTTTATTAGAGTCGCATAAATCGCGGCATAATTCAGAATTTATTCGCGTAGAAAACTGGTCCAAATAATAAATCGGATAAGCGCGCTAGGAGCTTTCTACAAGCACTAAAATATAAGTGGACCTGAAGGAAATAAAACGTCGAGTTATGCGCCGCGCCGGGGAAAAGTGGAAGACAGTCGCGAGGGATCGGTCTTTTACGAGGGGCCACTGGAAACGTGAATTTTCCCCGCGCGCATCGGCGCCTCGCGCGAGGCGCGCGTAGAAAAGGCCGCGGGATCGACAGCTTGACGACCGAGATTGACACGTCGGTGAAACGACCGTAAGAGCCTACGGTCCACTTTTCCCTTTCGAGGATTTTCCCGGGCACCTCCTCC
Organism: Eurytoma adleriae; assembly: GCA_900480045.1. Lineage (NCBI taxonomy): Eukaryota > Metazoa > Arthropoda > Insecta > Hymenoptera > Eurytomidae > Eurytoma > Eurytoma adleriae. The sequence continues at coordinate 98,002 of UXGC01000385.1, forward strand.
GCCGCATTTTTTTCGGGTGACGCGCCGGCCTTACGCTTTAAAAGCCCGGCGTAAAAGGCGCCGCGTAAAAATCGAAAGCGAGGGAGGAGCGTGCCCGTACCCCTCCCCCTCCCGTATGCAGCCCCGCGGGAAAATTGAGTTTTTACAACTCCACTCACTTTGATGACTTATCTCGAGCCGCGACTAATCGTAAACTTTTCCGATAGCGGGGAGGAGGAAGAAAGTTGCCCGCGCGACCTACGCTTTTAATTTTATAGAGCATTTTGTTGGCTGTAAAAAGTAAGAGAAATGCACCACGGTGACGTATCTCGGACGGAGGTATTCGAAACATTCGATTATCTCGCGCTCGCAGTGAAATAAAACTCGTCGTTTTGAGCGAAGCGCGTATCGCTGGGCTTGTTGAATGTCAGTGCGGCGCTTACTTTAAATCTTGAAGAGTAAAAATTCTCTCCGCGGATGAGGAAGCTTTGAAGAGCTTGCGCAACTTTGGAAATTAATAATCTGATTTAAACGTCTCTGATACTTCTAGGAATGCGAAATGGTAAAAACTCTCTCTTGGAGTAAAAAATGCATCAGTCTAGGGACATTTGTTTCTTCATATTTTAGTAAGCGTATTTTACGGTGAAGAAACTTTGAAATAAAAGTGTATTTATAAAGCTTTATAGATCGATTTAAATACCCCTGTGATACTTCGGTCAATCTTAAAAAGTGATAATTCTATTTTTTAGAGTAAAAAATGCACTGGCATAAACGACTAAATATTCTAATACTGTGTACAACTTTCAGATTGAAGAAACTTTGAAGAGCTTACACGAAGTTGCAAATATTTTATTTTTGATGGAACATAAAAGTTTTTTTGAAAGCTCTTCTTTACTCGATTGTATAAAAGAAAGGATTATTTTTCGAAGTAGTGTGGAGTGGATTAAGGAATTTCTCTTATTGATTTTGTTCAACAAATTATTGGCCTGTGAAAATCAAAGTTTCATAAGCTTGAATGTGACACGTAGCAGGCACTTACTCATTATTAAAATGCCAACCGAGCGATGCAATCTAGCAATATATATTCATCGAGTTAATAGATTTCTCCAACACACGCCCTCGTAAATTGTGTACGAGTTAGAGTCAAGGTGTGGAATAAGTCCCGAAGAGGCTGCGCTAACTTTGTGAATATATCTATTCTACATAAATTTACTGTACAAATCTTAAAGCGCGTGTTCTCTTTGAAAGCTTTTTTTTTCAAAAAAACTATCGAGAAAAAGATTTTCATCTTTTCGCCTTCAACTGAATTGATAAGAACATAACTTATCCAGATAAGAATTAAACTTTCAGCTGCCTTTGGTTTACCGAGAAAAAAGCTTCGCTCTACGTGAAAGCAATTTTAATTTCTAGAATATTAAACGAACTTAATTTAAATTCAACCTTTCATCCCTTTCCTCTTACAAAGAAAATTAAGTATTTCCTCGTATTACAATCTAACCATCGTATCTACAAGTAAATTGAAAATTCACTTAAAAAAAGCTCCCCCACTTCCGAATAAAAGCTCGCAGCAAAAAGCGAGCTTTAATCGCTCGCTCGCGAGGCGAGCAGTTTGCGCAAACAAGCGCCGCAGCGTGCAAAAATTAAATCCCCTAAACGAAAACGATACCTGCAGGACTACTACCCGTAGCGAACCCACGGGGGGAGAGCAGATTTAATCAGCATAACAATATCAGCGCCGGCGTCTCTTGCGCTCCCTCGCCCGCGAGACTCCGGAGGTGTACACGCGGGTACGTACACCGGGCGCGCGCGACTTAATGTTCTCGTGGGAGTGCGCGGGGGAGGCCTTCCAATCTTTGACCTATAAAGTCGAAGCGCAAGACGGGGCGTGCCGGCGACGCGGTGCATAACGCGCGCAAAGGGAAAACGCCGCGCGCGGCTCCTCGAACGAGCACCGACTCTCATTAAGGAGGACGTGCATGCGCGCGCCTCTCGCACGAGTGGCTGGCTGGCTGCAGCCGCCGCCGCCACGGCAGCAAAGGGTGAAAATAATTGAGCCTTGCGTGGGTGATGTATATACGCGCGTCTCTCTCTCCCTCTCTCTCTTTCTCTCTCTATCTCCCTCTCTCTCTCTTTCTTTCTCTTTCTCTCTCGTGTGTGGGAGAGCAGGGACGAGACAGCGCCCGGGATTACGCGTGCGTGTAACCTACGCGCGGCGGGGGAAAAAAAAGTGTGTGTGTATATACGCGGTGCGTACGTACGGCGCGGGGGAGGGGAGGGAGAGCGCAGGTGAGATTGCGCCGCTGGGGAGAAAATGACGCGGGATGCTGCGAGCTTCGCTAGGTTTTTCTTCTTCTTTTTTTAGACGGCTTCCCTCGACGGCGGAGAGAAGGAAATATAATGGCGAGCGCGTCTCCTTGGCTGGACTTCCCTCGCGCTGCGTGATGTACGGCTATTCTCGTGATTGTGTCAATTTTCGAGATTGTTAGAAGGGTGGAAGTCGAGCGTGGGAGTAACGAACTCTGAAGATTATTCAATAAATACAGAAAATGTGTGAGAGTGAAACTGATGTCTCGGACGAAAATATACGCGTGTTTTCTTTTTTTTTTTTTAAATTGCGTTTTTTGTGTCAATCGAAAAGCTCTTGAGCAAAACTGAAAATGATCGAATAATTAGATATTTAAGGAATTAACAAATATTTCCATCACATAATTATAATAGTTTCTTTTTTCATTATATTAGTTTCTTCTAAATAATAACTATATTTTTTTTCAACATTTACTATAATCTAAAAAATTTTACTTGAGCTTTAAGCTTTAATAAATTTCCCAGGAAACTACTTGCACTTTTTAGTAGAGCTTTTTTTATCTTCATGAATGTTTTTACCTGTGAAAGCAGGATTTTTGGTCAGCAGAGCTTTCGACGTACACTTAATTTGAATTACGTAGCTGAAAGGACGAATAATTTAACCCAAGGTGCAATAAGAAAAAGAAAAAAAAAGTAATTGAATGCAAGAGAGGAGGAAAGACTCAACGAAGACTCTCGAAAGCCGCGAAGAATAGGCGGGCGTAACATTGATTATAACAGTGACTTGGCGTTATCAATCGTCAAAAAAAAAAGAAAGAAAGCACCGCCGCGACAGAAGATGCGCTCGCGCGTAGCGCAATTAGAAGATACGAGGGAGTGCGCGAGTGCGAAAGCGACAAAGCGAAGAAAGCTCGCGCAGCGAAAAAAAGAAAGAAAGAAAAAAAGAAGCGGCTCGGAAGGAGAGAGCGAAGAAACTCTCTCTCTCCAGAGGGGGTGGCTCGCGCGCTTCCGAGAAAAAGCCAGGAGTCGCTCGCGGAAGAAGTCGCGTGTATATATAACGCCGTGAGAGAAAGCGAGAGAAAAGAAGAAGAAGAGAAGGCGCTGGCGTCGCCGGCGATGCAGAAGACCCTCGGCGTTTCCACGCAACCGCTCCCCCGGCGAAAAATCACGTGTCGCGCGCACACGTACGTTCACACGGGCGCACCTTTGCCTCGTTCAGAAAAGATGCGAGAGTGGCGGCGGCGGCGGTGCACGAGGGGCCGCGCCGCCGGGGCATAAAGGGGAAACTACGCCGCGCAGACCCTCGTATGAAATTCATACGTATATTTCGCGCGAACGTCGACGGCTTCAAAGGGCCCCGCGCGCGCGACGATCGGCCGACAATGAGGCGCGCGGCCGGGAGGAGCCGAGAAATCAGTTTGCGGGGGTGGCGCGATACGTCTGCCGCCCCGGGGAAACGGATTGATGGAAATGGATCATTGTCGCGGCATCGGGAGGCGAGCGTCTCCCTTCCCCGTAATAACCCTCGGCCGTGAGGGCCTCCCCCGCATATTTTTTTTTTTTCTGCGCCGGTCCTTCGAGAGCCCGGGGAGAGACGACGATGATTCCGAGGCGGAATCGCGGAAGCCCGTCATTACGGGCGCTCGTAATAATCTGCGGGGATTACGATGTATTACACGGCCCCGGCCCGCGTTGCCTAGGGACCGCGACGCCGGCGGGGGGGCCAAATTAGGGAAATAAATTTCGTGCCTCGCTCTCTTGAAAAATTGACGCTCGTCGCGGCGGAGCGGGGAGCTCGCTGTATCGGTGACAAATCGCTCTTGTGTATACACCGTGTTTTTTTTTTTCGGGGCGATGAAGGGAGCGAGGGGGATGTTTGTCGTGGCGACGCCGTGGAAAATTTGAAGTGGATGCAAAAAGTTGCGCGCTCGGGAGAATCATTTTTTAGAAGATAAACCGTGAAATCTTCGAGCGAATCCTAAATTTTTTATTCTGACGTTATTTTAATGTCGCTCGTTTCTTCTCGTCAATTTTAGAATTGTAGGAAATTAAATAATTAAGGATGTTATATAGCGTACACAATTAGTTAGTGAAATAAGGAAATTTATTTATTTGTAGCTTGAACTGGCACATTGTCCAAAATTTGAATGAAATATGCGAATTTTATGAATAGTTTGAAGTTAAAATAATAATTTTTATCAACTACTTAGGTATTCACTTTAGGATTATAGGGATAATTTTATTTCGACTACTTAAAAATAGATACCTAATTCTAAATAATTTTTAATTTATTCTCTTACTTTAGTTTAATACCAAAGGGAAAAGAATACAAAATAAGGAATGTATTAAAAATATAAAACTTTTATGACAAATAGAGAAGACCTGGAGTATAATATATAAACGACTTACGCGGGGTAAAACGTGCTACTCTGTAAAAATGTCGTGTAATAAAAAAAGAGAATATGAATTAAAGTTTGGAAAAACTATAGACTGATTCAATCTTGTGATAACAAAATCATTGACAAATAGAACCACTTACTATATGGAATAAAACACAGTGACGACACGATGAAAACCAGTACTTGCGATTATGACGCAAGTTTATACCACTTGCCTTGACAAACTTGAAGTTGACAACATATTACTTCCTCATTTTTTTTTACCTCAGGTGTATTACTTAAAATTAGTAAAAGAACTTAAGCTAATTACAATTTATCAGCATTAGTACAACCGACATAAGTATTATCTCTACAGGTAAGTTTAGGATTACTCTTCCCTCCTAATGCGATTAGAACGTCAAATTTAATTTAACCCAAACGGCCAGAAGCTCCTCTCGATAATACCAAAATTAATGTATATAAGAATTAAGTAAAAAAAAGAGAAAAAAAAAATCAGCCCAGCGTATATACATTCGGCTTACTTCCCCAGATCGCCGGCGATCGCGGTGCTCCGACAAAAACCGAGCAGGCACTCGCCTCCGAAGAAGCGATTAGACGTTAAATAAGAAAATCATGCCCGGCAGCGCGGCGTCGCGAGTCGGGCTGACTCGCCAGTTTCTCCGCATTAATTCTAATGTATGCGGATTCGGCCATACGGGCGATAAGCGCGCCACGGCATTGTCTCTCCCGGCTCCCGGAGATAATAAAGGAATTAAGAGAGGAGAGGAAGAAAGTGGGCTCGGCGAGGTACACCCGGGATATTTACAGCGGCCGGCGGCAGGTATAAGCCCCCGGGGCGCGTGCATAATCCTCCTAAGGTCCTTCCGGTGCGCGCGCGACGAATTAAAACGGGAAGGAGGCCGGCGTTTATTGGGGGGTCGGCCCCCGTGACCTCGAAAAAGTTTGACCCACCCGGGCCATTGTCGCTCGCACCGGGTTTTAAGGTCAGCGGGGTAAACGCCTAAGCCGCTCCTGCGGAGCGCGAGCTGCTTTCTTCGGGCGCGTTTACGAGGAGGCGACGTACCTTTCGCGCGGGAGCGAGGGAAAAAAGGAGCGAAAGGTCGGGGGCGCGCGCTGGGAAACGGCGAACGAGCTGTAAAGTCTTGTCTTGTTTTTATAGCGGGGCTTTATTTTCCTAAGAGTGCATCAGTACGCCACGGGCTGCTGAACGGGGACCTCGAATATTTCAATTTCGCACAGTTGCGACTGGAGCTGTAAATCACTCGATGCCGGCGTGGATTTTCGTTCGCTCGAGACGACGAGGAACAGCGACGGGTTGAAGACTCTTTTTGAAGAGTGGGAAAATGGAGAGCTGGTTTGAATTCAACAAAATTTCTCTAGCACAGAAAATAAATTAAGTGTGATTTGTTTATATAAGCAAGTAGTTTATATAAGCAAGTAGTTTATATAAGTGTAGTTTTCACTTAGGTCAGGGAGAAAATTTTCTATCTAGGGGAGGACACGAAATTTGGGTCAAGGATTCTTAAAAAATTTGCGGTATACTTTGATATATCAAAATATTCAGAAAGCCAAGTGAGCTCTAACGCTTAAAAATTATTAAAGCTCCAGGATTAAAAAAAATTGTTCAAAAGTTCAATAATAAAAGAAAAGAAAAATAAATAAAAAAAATTTTAGTGTTGTGGACTTTTTTTCTTTAAAAATTAAGAATATTTGAATTTGAGCACTAATAATCTCTTAATGAAATAAAAAGTATAAATTAATAATCACTTAGTAAAATAAAGAGAACTTAATTTTTTCTATAGCAAAATGATTCAGATTTTTGGAGGATAACTCCCACTTCAAGATCTTTTTCTCTATTTTTCTTTTCTTTTTTGTTAGAATTACTTCGACTTTAAAATATGAGTTATTGTCGATAAAATTGCTACCTTATAAGCTTCTTGCATTATTTTATATATAGAAACTTTAAAAAGCACTGTATTTCTTATCGACGAGTTGCAGGGTCATTCAATAAACATATTTCAATTTTAATTTTATTTGATAAACATTTCATTTTTTTAAACTTTAAAAATAAGTTTCATATCAATTATTTAAATTAAAAGTCGAAGCTTCCCATGCACTTTGACAGTAAATCAATAAATCTATAAAATACTTAAATAATTCATGATTCTCAAGTAGTCATTAGTCAAACATTTGCAATAAATAAGAAAAACTGCTCAAAAATCCTCTAATTCCACACTCCAACTGTAAAATCGCAAAAAAGTGTGATCGCTACACGATCAACAAATCAAATAAAAATTTCCTCCGCATAAAGTCGTAATTCCCCATTTCCCTAACGAAAACACTCCTATAACTCCGCATCTCCAAGCGCCTCTCATTGTATCGAATCTCCCCATCCGTTCGATTCATAACCCGGCGATATGGGAATCCCCGGCGTACCTGCCTCCGCGCAGTCACCTCCGCGTCCATCGCGCAATTTATAAAGGCACCGTTACCCGTCCACCTCGCCCGGCAGCTCCAGCTCCACCAGATGCCTTCGCCGATCGCGGTTTGATGCGTCCGCGAGCAAAAAGCGCCACGCAGCGGGGGCGAGTAAAAAAAGGAGCGGGCGCAGGGGCTTCCTGCTCTCGGGCCCCGCGAGTGACGCGATAATGGGCGCGCGCGCGCCGCGAAACTACCGCTAATGGCCGCGCGGATAAGTCGTAAATGTAATCCGCGGGCTTTTAATGCGCCGGCGCGCCTCCGGCGGCCCGAATGCTCGGGAGCCGGGCTGATGGACGTGTGCGGCGGCCGCCGCTGGATGAAAACGTTTTGACGGGGAAAAATCCGGACGGCGGCGAATTAGAAGCGCCGCGCGCTGGTATGTGCATACACGTCGCGGGGAGATAGAGAGAGAGAGGAGTGTAAGCGTAGCTGCTGCCTTATACTCGTTAGCTTCAGCTCATTTTTGCAGCGTCGCGCGAGGAGAATGCGCCGGGTACGGTGGAAAAAAAGTCGGACTTTATAAAAGCATCCGCACGGCTTCCGCGCGGGGCTTGATATGTGTAATCAACTCGTTTCTTGCGCTTCGGCAAAAGGAGGGGTGGGCTGGGATGTGACTTTTATTAATTATATCGTGTTTAATCAATTTGTAATTATTATTTATAGATAAAAAGGGAGGGATAATAAATATAGGAATTGAAATTTTATAGTGTTACAAAAAATAATCAAATCAATCAAGGCATTTTTGCAAAATAGGTAAATGTAACAAAAAACGAATGTTTTTTTTTAATTGAAAAGTCGTAACTCCAGTCTCTGGTAGAAATTATCAATTTTTAGGTTTGGTCACTCCAAGTTTTGGCCAGTTATTGATAAAAAAAATAGCTACTTTTGATCTTCGCAGTAACTTGCCAAGTTAAGTCTATATGACTAATGTGCAATTTTTACTAGGGGTGATTCCACGTTAATGAATATAAAAATTTATTATAAGAGATCAGTAAAATAAAGTTAAGATCAATGAGACTAAATAATTCGCTAAGACAAGTTCATTTAAATCGAGCCATAAATTATTACATAAATTTAATAAGTTCAGTGTTTCAACTAAGGATAATTTTGAATAGCCTAAAATTAGATTTATCTTATTATCCTCTTATTCTTTTAAGAATGAAATTAATAATAGACTACTGAAATATTTTTGTTGCAATTACTTAGCCTCGACATCGTATGAATAATGTATTTTCAGGTTTAATAAATAAAATAAAATATAATAAACATTTTCTTGAATAATTTAGAATTTCTTATTTTGAATCATCTTCAAAAGATAACATTGTTAAGTTAAAAAAAATATAAATATTTATCAAAAGATGTAACTCATTCTTTACAGTAGCTATTACTGTTAAAATGATTGCATTAAAATAATTCAACGCTAATAACGAATACGACGAAGTACGGATAATAAATTTAAATTTCCTCGATGATTAAGACATCAAAAATAAGATAAGGATTGATAATTCCGTTAAAATATTAGCGAATAATAAGAATCAAGGGTTAGTGACCGAGGGCGATTAGCCGCAATAAGCGGTAATGAAAGCGTTCGTGCAACCCTTCGCTTTTTGCCGAGGAAAAAAACCTAGAGCGTCCAAGCCCTCCGCCAGGTATTAATCTTTATTAGCTTCGCCCCTTTCTCACTTAATTTATCGCGCGTTTTCGTGTACAAGAACAACTTCCTAATGGCACTCGCTTATTAATACGTCGGTACTACGGGAAAACCGCGCGCTCGGTAATCCGCGTTTTTGCGCTAATCAAACTCGCCATTATATCAATTTATCGCGACTCCCCGCCATAATGATTTAATTGACGACAATCCGACGGGAGGAAAAAAAAAAGCTCGCCGAACTTAATTTATCGCCTCTCGTCGTTACGATCAATCTTACACTTTATTCCCCCCCGGGGGACAAAAAGCAGCGATAACATTATCCTGGAAAAGTGCCGATGAAAACATCGTACTCGCGAGGCTGCTCGGGCTGACACTTTCGAAAAGGATCGAAAACTGCCGCTCGCGCAGTCATAAATTACCCTTTGAAATAGGGAAGAGAGAGAGAAAAGAGCGGCTTTTCACGGCTCGGCGCGAAATTTGAAAGCCGGTGATTTAATACGGGAGGCTATTAGCCCCGCACCTCCGGGGGCGCATCGATCGGGCGACTCGCCTTATCCATATCGAGCGGTGATAATGCAATTTTCGAGGCGGCCCGGCCGGAGTCGCGCTTTTCTTTTCGAGGAAGCGGAAATGACCAGCGGCAGGGGTGGAGCGGGCCCAATAAAAATGGGCGTGCCGACAAAGGAGAAATGAGAATTAATCGTGCGCGCGCGCCGCCATCAGGCAGTTCGTTTCAATCGGCGGGGGCCTCGACGGCGCAATTTCCACTTTGATGTCTTTTCCCTGTTGTCATTTTCTACGAGCTTCCTAACCGTCCTCCTGAATAAACGAACCCGCTTCTCATCCCAGGCTTCATTTTCTTTTCTTCTTTTTTTTTTATCTTGGAACTCGTTTTGTTACTGCGACGGGCGCTGCAAACAATTTATCCGCGCGCAATTCATGAGATCGATAAATTATATAAAGCTGCGTTTTTTTTTGCTTGAGACTTGAGTATCGTCGATTTTTTATGAGGATTGACGGAGGAAATACTAGATTTATTGATTTGAACTTATTGTGTTTTTTAATTCTGGAGAACTTCATTATCTATTTATACGATGTGTGTATTTTTATCTAAAGCAAATATAGACTATACCTATATATAGATAGAGATGAATGAATTTGTTATTTCTACTATTGATTTAGGTATATTTACGTAATGTACAGGAACACGTGTCATAATAACAAGGTGCGTTTAGAAAGTATCTTCTATCTACTATATAATAGAAAATTGACAATCGAATATACAGTTAAGGTGTTAATTAAATGAAAGCTTCAATCACTATAAAGTTTACTACATTTGATAAAAATAATTATATAACAAAATAATTTAAAATCAAATAGTGCAATTTTTATTTTATTTATTATTTTATTTTATGTAAAATATGATTTTGATTATAAAATACCTAATAATAAATAACTGAAATACATTTAATTAAACTATTTAGTACCTGGAAGATTTCTTCTATGATTCATTCAATAAAAACAGATTTTTTTCTCACCCATAAATATATCAGTATATTACTGTATTAATTAAAAAATAATAATTTAAAAGCCTTCGACTGCGAGAAGTTCGAAAAAAAGACAAGTAAAATTAAGAGAATTGCATCACTGCCGCATCGCCAGTTGGAATCCACTCGCGTTCCTCCCGTCGAGAATCGATGGGGACGAGTTTTCCCTCGTCTTCCCCTCCTCCCCCCCGAAAACTTTCGGCTTTTCAAACTCGGGCCCGATGTGTATGTATATATATATACACTTCGCCGGCGATGGCGGCGGCCGGCCTTAAGTGGGTTATAATTATTTACGCCCCAACTCGCCGCCGCTATTGCGAATCGCTCCGCCCGGCCGGACCGAAAGTTTTGATTGTGAGTCCACCGCGATGGAGATTAAGTTTTAAGTTGGAGCGCGTCGCTGCACTCGGCCCCGGCGATGACGGCGACGACTTTTCAGCGAAGATGCCGCGGTCACCCGGCATTATACCCGCCCCTGACGTATCCCTTGGTCGATTAAAATCCAGGAAATTGAGACGCTTTGTTTTATAACTACCCTTGAATCACCCTGAAATTTTTCTTGTATTTTATTTAAATGGGAAGAAAAGTGACAAATGATCCATTATATCCGTCTGATAGAATATTGAAAAATAATCGAGACGTATTTTTTCTCTTTTCATTTTAATGTTTATTAACAAAGATATCGCCTGTTAAAATGTTTTACGATCGTGACGTTACCACGGCGCAGTATACATGTATATGTATAATCATGATGTTACACGTAATTGTAATGTGCGATATCTTTGTCAATAAACGTTTAATTATAGTAAAAAAAAATATGGGTTGATTATTTTTTAATATCCTATCAGACACCCCTGGTAGAAAATTAACCATAAATTAGCCAGAACTGGTTAATTTTCTACCAGGGGAATTTACATAAAAAAATGTACTTGTACTCAATTATTCAATATCACGATGATAATGTATACTTGTGTGTTTTCTGTTACAGGTACGTAAGTCCATCGTTTACACGAATAAGAACGACTTATCTAAGAGTGAGTGTGAAAAATAGACAATATTTATGAGCTAAGTATATACCTCGCATAAAATAGTGCTAATTATCGCAATGAGTTTGATTTCCCACATTCCGTTTAGTAGTATATCATCGCGTATAATTTTTAATGAACATTTATTGCTTCCACTATCGTTGAAGAAGTTTGCGCAATTATTAAGACTTAAAGAGTCCTTTTCAAATATTTTACGCGTTAGCGTTAATTAATGAGATTGCATTGCTTCGCCGCGGACTTTTATCCGCAATTTCGTGAGAAAATAAATATTCGAAAAATCTAGCGCGCGGACGCAAAAACTAGCATTAAAATATCCTAGTGGTAAACGTGCAGCGACATAAATTATCATAAAAGAGAAGGTATGTTCCTTCGCCGAATAAAACAAGTTTATAGACTCGCGGCAGGACTCGCTTCGTTCGCGCGAATAATTTTCAGGATTAACGCGGGCCCGACGATAAATTCGCATCTCTGATTTACAATCGAATAATGCGCGCGCAATTCGAAAAATATTAATCGCTCGCCTAGGCGCGTCCCACCGCCGCGTGCAAACAATGTATTATACGCCGCAATAAAGGACCGCCGTTTAAACGCTTAAACGTCGTTAGAATCAGCTGATTAGCCCGGGATACGTGTGTACACACACGCATATCCCGAGTGCCGTGAAATTTCTCCTTCTCTCCCCCTGGCCCTTTCTCTCGCTGCGACAAATGCGCGGCCGCTTGATATACGAGCGAAAGCCAATAAAAACCGCCTGTATATTCTCCGCGGATAATTTTTCTGAAATGCCTCCTCCCCGGGCCCTTCGGTACACCGCGACGAGAAAAAAAGGTGCTGCATCTCGGGTCACCGTCTCTCTCCCCCTCTAGCTCTCTCTTTCTCTCTTACTCTCTTGCTCTCTTGCTCTCTCGCTCACGAAGGGGAGAGCGAACAGAATGCCCTTTGTGCAGCGCGAATCAGTCGTGAATCGCTCGTCGGTATCGACTTCAAACGCATATTTAACGGCGCGGCGGGCGCGAGCCGATATATAGGAAGGAGAGCGAGAAGGCTCGCGCGGAGTCGGGCGTAAAAAGGGTCCAAATAAAACGCGAGAGAAGCTGGAGGGCTGTACGCGCGTATGTGTATGCTCATATGTATATGTATATACAGAGGCGCGGGGCATATCGGACTTTATGCATTTCTTTCGCAGCGGCCCGTTTCGTTTGCAATAATTTATGCGAGAGGACAGCTTGAGAAATGACCGCTGGCTCCCTGTGCAACCTTAATTTGCAACAGTTTACCTCGGCTGCGTTTTGAGAAATGGCCGAAGGGGCGGCGACGCGCGCCGCCACCTTTGCGGCCGCCGCGTCCTCGTCTCGCGCCGAAAAATTGGCCCCGCGGAAATTGACTCGTCCCCGCTTTCCTCCGATCCCTGCACCTCGGAGGCGCGCTGCTCCCCGCGCAATTAGCGACTTTTTTTCCACGCGACTTTTTTTTACTTTGGTCGTTACGTGTAAGCCGCCCCCTTTATTTCGAGGGTCCGCGGAATGCTTTATCATTGTCGCGCGTTATATATACATCTTTTAGTTTTGTCGTACTTTTTTACGCGGACGTGATGGATTGCGCTCAAATGTTATTAAACGGAATGGGCTTCGTGCACTTTTATATTGGACAAATATTAATGTCCCCTTGCGCGTACGGTGAAAGATGGGTTTTCGATGCCGGACGATTTACCCGTCTGTTTTTATTGTTAGAATTAAAATTTTGGGTAGAAGTATTTACTTGATAAGCAGCATTACATACTTTATACCAGGTGATTCCGGAGTGACGTAAACACATGTTTTTACATTCATTTTTAAGAATATTATAATAATAAATGTAATTTTAAAAGTTGTAATGTTTTTCATCAGCATAATTCGTGTCTTTTTTATTATACTTTTTTATTAATTTAATTGTGATTTCACATTTGCTTAATATTTCTCGGTAAATTAATTTTAAAAGTTTGCAGGTAAAGCGAAAATTAAAAATGTAATACAGTATCTTTGAGAAAATTACTTTCACTTTTATGCAATAATTACTAGGGCTAAGTAATTTTAGGATCGAGTGCCCTATGTTTGGTAAAAATTGTACACAATTATTTGATATAAAATAAAGATAAACATAAATCTGTGTTGAACAAATTACGTTATTCCTGAGTAGCTTTTGCAAATCCATAATCTCTTTAAACAAATAAATTGATCCTAAATTTATTGACCACACATTCAGTCATGTTTACCAAAAACTTCTCTCTGGATATGCACCTGTGATGCATCAATGCATCAGTTAATCAATGCACGTATGTACGCTTGCATTTGAGAACTAATGCACCTGTACAATCAAGTGCGTACCAGTACACCTATGTATTCACAGACAAACCTACGATATTTGATATTTAAAAAATCTTGAATTAGATTCGATACGTAATGAACTTTCCAAATCTTCCGTATTGCACACTAAATGCACTTCCCGCTATAATCGCGTACAAAACTTTTAATCCTCCAGCAACAAGTCTATACATCTCCCAAAAAAATAACTCCCAACCCGTTTAAATAATCCGGAACCGCCGATCGCTCCTCCGAATACAAATTCACACCGCCGCAAAGTATCAATCGAGCGACTCCGCGTCGCCTTTGCATAATTGCACACTTACACCCCGCCGCGGAGGTGTGCCCGCGCGCGCGCATCTTAACTCCAAGAATAACGCAAAAGAAGCGCGTCCGTCCGCCGCGCTTCTTTTTCCATCATCGCACCGTGAATTAGCAATCAACGCATCAGCTCTCGCTCGCGCGCAAACCGCAAAAATGGCAGCCGCTTGAGATTCCGAGTTCACGCGGCGGCGGCGGCGAGTCCCGTCGCTCGCCGCGGCGCTCACGTACAGCACCGACGGGGGCAGCCAGGTATGCGCGACCTTGGACGTCTCGTACCCGCGCGGTGTAATATCATCGCTAATGCCGCGTCGGCGCGCCGGCGGTACTATCAGTCGCGTCCCCCCCACGCAATCCCCCGCTATTTCAGAGCCCGAGACCGCGACCCGCCGGCCGCGGGTTCCTCTTCCCTCCCTGCACACTGACACATACATGCACATACACACACATAATATGTAAGTATGTATATATGTATGTATGTGTGTATATACACTTACAGACACCTGAGGGATAGCTCGGCTTACGAGGCGCGCCGTTTCGAAAGAACCCATAAAATTCAATTGAGCATTTTTTTTTTTTGTTGCTGTTGTTTAACGGTGATGCTGGTAGATCGTGGAAAAATTTCACGAAGTTATGCTTATTTAATGTGGATTTTAGATTTAGGTATGTATTTATGGTGTACATGTACACGTCGCTGTGTGTGGCTGGTAGGAAAAATGTTAATGTAAATTATAAGATAAAGTAACTACCTAGTTTGCTGCGAGATTTATGCTCGTTATTTATTATAATTTATTGAATCATAAATTTTATTGCTCTTATATGAAGTTACGGCTGGTGCTGAGGCGAATTTTGAGAAACTTGAACTAAATAATAAATATCATTTTACATTACAACTGTGAGGAATTTAATTACCTGCTGTAATAAAATTTGTTCGCATAAAACACTTTGACGAGATTGATTGGTTAACTTGCTACGGTAACTCGGTTAAATTGATATTGCAATTTGATAATAAAATGTAGTTATTAACTTGACTGTCAAATTATCATTTTTGTATAAAAACAATATTGAATTTTGACTGTGATAGAAAATAAATTATTTCTATAGATCGCAATAATAATTAATTAGAAATGAATTAATGAATATTATATGTAGATAATCATAAAATACCTAAATTTAACATTAATTTGACAGATTGTTGTAAGAAGTCCGACGTATTTTAATAAAAAAATATGTACTTTCTTTGAAATTTGATTTTTTAATGTTTATGCCCATCAAAATTCAATTTGTAAATCCTACTTTTGCCATGAAAATCTATCCGTCTATTCAAAGCGAAAAGATCGGCGCGAAAGTAGACAGAAGATAATCAAATTAACCTAAGCACCAACATAACATAATACTTGCATAATAATAATACCAAAAGTGCATTAAAAAGAATGTGCATTGAAAAAATTTATAATTAACATCGCTTGTGAACGATCATCGATCGCCAGTGTGGAGCCCTCTTAAGGTCTGCGGCACGGCATATAGCGGCGACTAAAGGAGCGGATAATGGAGGGACAGAGAGACGCGTGAGGAATTAATTGTTTCGTCGCGCCAAAGACGCGTGTGAAAGGGCCGCGCGTTATACGCGTCGGGTTATGCGCGTAAGTACATAATATAGAGGCGCGCGAGCAGGGGGGGGAGGAGGTGAGGGGCTGGCCCGGGGACGCTTTTTTGCGGCCGAGGAATGGAATTCAGCGCTTTGATCCGCGAGTGGCCTGTCCCCCGCGCACCTTATAACGCACCTATATACAACGCGCCGAGGTCGCAGAAATTATTTTTACCTGGCGGACTAGGCGCGCTCCCCGCGGCGAAGTGCATTCATTAATTGTCCGCTTAATGAGAATTGCCCACCAATTTAAATTACTCCTTATAATTTAACGTCGCGTTAAACGCGGACTAGTTTTTTTTCTCTTGCTCCTTTCGGGAGGGTAATATACCCCGAGCGCGCTCGCCGCGAAAATTATATTCGAAACAATTAGCGGGGAGGCCAATAAAGTACTCGCGGGGGAATATCATTAAGCTCGAGCTCGGTAATTGCTTTCGAGTAAACAAAATAAAGTGTATCATTTTATTGTTTTATTGACAGACTAATATAAGCCGCGCGGGCGAGATACTTATACTTCGTGATTCCCGATTTGATTAATCCTTTTCATGATAGGACTACCATAATAATAGATAAGACGATATTTCATAAAATCTTGCCTCGTTCTTCGAGACTATTGACTATAACAGTCTTCGCGCTTTGGTCTTCTTTAATTCTTGCGTCAAAAATATTCTCTTGTATTGATATTCTACTGATCTCGTCTTGAAAATTTTGGTCTTGTTTTAAACATTAATTTATTATATTCTTCTAAAACGTACTCCGTAAATAGCAACATTGTCCAAAAAATTGAAAATAAACAAAAAGAAATAGAAATTTTTACACATTACCATTTTTGGGGTTCGTTCTAAAAGAATTTATTTCATTTTAGTCTACTCGTAACAATGTATTACTAAACAATATCATTTGTTTAAAATAAAAATCGACGCTTGCAACTAAAATACTGAAAATTTAATTTAAAAAATTCGTTTAAAAGAAGTTCTACCTACAGACATTCGCGCAACGAGTAAGTCTTTATCCTCGAGAACTGCTACCACACCACAAGAAACTCAGCTTAAAAAAAAAAAGCGGAAGCGAGTTCGTTTTTTTCCTTTCGCCCGGACGCATAGGAAATGAGCGACTTAGATTCCGCGACGCGTAACGGAATAGCGTGCCGTACCTCGTCGCTTCGAATCGTTCGTCCGGTGGGTGTAGCGCGGGATGCGCGCAGCTGGGTCAATGGTCAGCTTCGGCGAACGGACGTAACGAGAAATCGTACACTCAAGCTCCGATCGATTCCGGGTACTTACGTTCCTTCGCCGTCGCCGATCGACGTCTCCCCGTCGCGCGCAAGCGTCGCGATCAATTATAACCGGCCGATCGTTACAATCCGCCGGCTGGGATTAGAGGATCGCGAAAAGTCCCGCCGAGCGATCCATCAATTAGCTTATTCATTGCCTTTAGCGCGCGGCTCTCCCGAAGGTGCGCCTTCTTTTTTGTCCGCGCGCGCATGAGTACGCGCGCGGCGCGAGGAGCGCGTCCGCGGGTTTTATGGGAATAGCGCGCGGCTTGGCTCGGGTTTTAGCGGTGAAAAAAGAAGGTGGGGGAGAGACGTCTAATCCTTTCATTAGGAGGAGGGAAGCCCCGCGCATGCGCCGGATGAATAAGGCGCGCAGGATGAAGTCAATTACATTATGCATATGACCGGGTGAGAAGCAATACGAGAAGCAATCGTCCGGCGGAGTTATATACACGCCGCTGATGCTAAATTAACTACCTATCTAGTTGTGTGTAATGCAATAACGCACTGACCGCTCGGCCTCTATACCCACAGCGCAGCGCGCGCCTCCCCGCGCATTCCACCAGGGACATCCGACCCTTTCAGTCTCGGTTATATTCTACGGAGCTGGACTCGCTCGCCGCCTCTAAACGCAAATGCGACTCTCCGCCTCTATTAATGCGCCGTCCTCTCACTTTATTTTAGGCCTCACTTTTACACACGCCGGATCCTTTTATCGAGGGAGCCTCGTCTTTGCTGCTGCTGCTTTTTTTTTTTGTTTTGGATAAAAGGAACGAAAATTTGTTTTTCTTTATCTGCTTGCGTGGCTCGCGCTTTGCGTATGTTCGTTAGGGTTGGGTACTTTGACTTTTTATGAATGAGTTATTTAGCTTGCGATTTTTCTTTGGCGCGCATTTTTCTTTGTCGCGTACGCTCACTAAAAGCTAGAGTGCCATTATGTTATTATCTTACGAGACAATCAAATATCGCTAATATGACATGTTCGTGATGTTTCTTTTGCAAACATTTTTTGTTGTTGGAATGGAATTTCGTTCCTTTGTGATAACTCAACTCTGCAGCTGCAGCAATAAAAGTGTACGGTTTATTTGTAACGCTCTTTATTAAAGAAATATTTAATTATTATTGTTGTTTTTAGTGCAAAAAATAATAAAAATTGTTTCTTTTTTTAATTGAATGTTTATTAACAAACATATTTATTACGATCCTGATGTCTCCATAGAGTAGTTATGTACATAGGGCAGATGTCACATGCAATTGCAATTTACACATGCAAATATCATTGACCAAATCAAAAAGATTTTCATCAAAAAAGAAAACGTGTTTTTATTCAATATTATTTGAAACGTATATAATGGAATCTACGATTATAGTAAAAATTGCTACCTTCAGTATAAAACTCGTATCTTTCTATTAAACGACGTTATCTTCAATTAATTTCGTTTCGCCGTACAAATTTTTCGCACACTCCTTCGCTCGCCAAGCAGCCAAGCTGCGAGCCCTAAAAAAGGAACTACAAAATGAACGAATTTTTGCAAAAACGCACCGTTACTCCCAGACAATTTATTTATAAAAGAAAACATTTATACGTCGTGCGCGAGGCAGCGACGCACGGCGAGCCCTTTAATTATTCGCCTAGGCCCATCTCCGTCTCTATTAATCATCGTCGGCGGTGCAATCTCTTCATCGGGCCTCGTCGCGCGCGCGCGCCGGTCCAGGCCGCGTTCTCGCGCCTCCACCTCTCCCCTCCCGGCGTCGCCGTCCTCCTGCCTCCTCTCCTTCGGCTCGGAGATGCGTGCAGGCGGCGGCCGGCACAGAGGGACGCTCTATGCGCATCGGGCCGCTCGACTTCCCGCGGCTTTACGGCATAACGCGGCCGCGAGGATATCGGCCCTCGACAACTCGACTACAAGCTCTTAGTGTCTTCGGTAATACGCGCCGAAGCTTTTCGCAATTTATCGTGCGTTTTACACGGCGAGCGTGTACCTGAGGTTTCTGGTCGATCCTGAGATGCTGTCGATCGTCATGGGAAACTCGGTTGGGTTTGTGGGAGTGATAAAAAAGGCGGACGATGATGGTAAAAGGATTTTTAAGTTGTTGAGGGATTGAGTTACGCGTTTATTGAATGATGAAGTTTTCAAATGCTGGTCGTGTGACTTTTATGGTACTTTCGTATGGATATGTTGCGGTGGAGTGGCGTTTATTATGTTGAATAATAATATGAAATGAAATGCTCGCGAAAAAGGACTTGAGTTTTTAAAAGAATCCACTAAGTGAGTAAGATTTATTCTATAAACAAATGAAAACGAAATCCTATAGTTTGAATTAGACACACTTTCTTTATATAAAATAAAAAGAAATCCACACTATAGTAGACGATGTTATTTTTATGAAATACAAAGAAAATTACGTTTAATTGATCCACATAAATTAAATTAGTAAAAGATTTGTTGTACAAGAGAAATAGTGTGTTAAAAATTGCAATAGTCAATTTTAATGCCTTTACAAGCTATCATTGTTGGAAAAATTGCAATAGTTTCTTGCAAAATTTACTTTCTCCAGTTTCTTTTAACAAAATTATCATGAAACGTATGAACATTAAAATTGACCATTACAATTTTTAGTAGACCTTCCAATAAGACTGCGCGATTCTTCATTATAGTCTTCTAAACTTCAGCGAACTTAGTCTTAATCCAAGTTTTACGATCAGAAACGAATTCATTTTTGCGCTACTATACTTGCATTCATTTAAATCTTAAAAAAAATCGCTTGTAAAATAACGATAAAGAAACACAATAAAGAGCCATTGAATTTCCTCAAAGAAGATACTAAAACAATGAGTGCAGGATAAGCCAAAAGAAAGGAAAAGTGCGGAATGACGAGGCAGCCTCCTTTCCTGCACCTCGCAGAAAGTACGGTACGTGAGAACGGCTTCCCGTCCGGCCGCTCCTATCCTCCTTTTTGGCTCGCGCCGTAAAACTCGGTCCGCGAGCGCGAGATAAGTGTTGCCTAGTAGGCTCGCGACGGCGACGCATAGCCCGACGGTCGTTGACTCGCGCATAATTAGCGGCCGGGCGGTGGCGATCGTTCCGCTTTCGAATCGATCGCGGCAGATCCCAAGGCCGAGATTCGGCGCCGCCGCGATAATCGGCCGAGTTTATACCTATACGCGCGATATATCGCGCAGTTCGACACTTTTCTTCCGTCGGCGCATTGCGAGCCTTTAAATTTTCCCATCCGATATTACTCGCTCTTTTGTCGCGCGCGAATAATCGGAATTTTGAGGGTGAATTGTGCGACGGGGGGCTTTTATTGTTCGATCGCCACCGAGGTTTTTCTTTTCTTTCGCGCGGAGAACAATCGCGCGGGAAAATTGTTCTCGCTGCGATTCGTATCGGTGGCGCTTGAGGGGGTTTCTGATGGAGCGACGGCCGTTTAGCGCGGCGATTTTGAAGCGTATACCTGTTTTTGTTGCGGATTTTTTTTCTTCTCTCTCTGGCTGTTACAAATCGCTCAGGAAATGGTGCATTTTTAGCGTTTCGTATGACAAAAGAAATCGGTATCCGTGGAATAGAAAAACTCGAGTCAAAACAACTTTCACTAGGATTTTATTCGAGCGATATTAATCGGTCATTATCGCAGTCGGTGATCAAACCGCTTTGTCGGATAGAACGTTCACATTGTCTGTGCCAATTTCACTGTTCGGGAGATGTAAATTTTTAGCATATTTTATTCCGTAAAAAATTATATCTTCACAATCCGATGTATAATTATATTGCGTAATTAACAGAGTTTCTTATTTACAGTTGATTGCATTGAGAAAAAATGATATCTTCAATATCGGATTTATAATTGGGTGTCGAGTATATTACATGTTAATAAAAATTTCTTATTAACAGCTGTAAGATACTTTTTAGAAATTGAAAAAAAAAGATAGCGTCATCGCTCATTACAATACCAACGAAAATAGCGTATTTTACTGTCACTCAAACGTGTGTAACGCAACACCCACGTAATTGGCGTATCTCCGAATTTCCAGTTGCCCCGTTCCGGCCTAAAAAGCCGATAACGCGTTCCCACGTGAATCTCCCCCCTCGCAACTGTTACATACCCACTCCCCTCGCAACCACATGTAAGTGTAAAAGCGTCGAAAAAAAGGAAGAAACTGTAAGGGTCTAGGCCGGGAAAACGCGATGAAGAAAAACAAATGCGTCGAAGCAGAAAAGTCATTTCCTGATCAGATGCGTTCTCCGTTCTCATTCCACCGGTGACACCCCGGATCGCGAGTGCAGAGGAAGGGCGGGAGGTGTCGAAAAAAAAGGCGAGTCACGCCGAGAAAATCCACGCCGGTTGGCAATCGAGGAAAAAGGCTGTTAGGAGCGATCACGTGTTTTTCCACGCTCGGCTGCACACGTACACACAGTCGCGCGGCATCGAGATAAAGGGTTGCCTCGCCATCTCGACGCGCATACGTGCATACGTAGCCGGCTACGGTCAGCGTTCGGGGCGACGCATGCCATTGTAGTCGACCCACACGCGCCGCCTAGACACAGTGTCTAAGTAACTTACCTGCACGCGATTTTGCTCCAGTGTACGTACATTTAATGTATACGCGTCTCTTTCACTCGCGTGTGCTGCGTCTATCTCTCAGTCGCGTGCGCTGCTTTTTTTTGTCTCGACTCTAGGAATATAATACTTTAGCGAGAAACAATTAATGCCCCGTAAATCGCGGCACCAAATTGATCGCGGATAATTAATGGGGCGCGCGGAGGTAGCCGAGATCCGAATGCGAAATCCCGCGGATTAGAGCCCGGGACTATTCTGATTTTCTTAACTTCCAGGCAGGCCACTTTAATTAGCGTCATTTCGCCGGGGGGGAATTTGCGCGCGGAAACCGCCGGCCTTTATTTAGCGCCCGCGGCATTTTCATGCTAATCGCCGGGGATTTACACAGTCGCGAGGCGTACAACGTCGCGGATTACCCGCGCGCGCATACGAATCGCTCGGAAATATAAAGGCGTCGATGAAAAGTATCCCGGGCTCGAGGGCCTCGGATTAATTCGCGATTTGCACAATGCGAGCGCCCACGTTTAAAGAAAATAAGCGCCATTCGCAGTCGCTCGAGTCCGGCGATAATGGACGCGCGATCGGTAAAACAAATTCGAGAAGCGAACTTTACGAGCGCTAAATCATAGAAGTACGTACACTTTTGCCGGGCGGTTTAAGTGTCCGCGTTGCGTTATGCCGGCGTTGCCACAGAGTTGCAGCGCGCGTTACGGCAACCGCCCGCACGCGAAACTATGCGACTTTTTCGAGCGGCGCTCGTCCCGCAGAAAACTCGCTCGCGCGATAATAAACTTCTCAATTTGCATAATTCAACAAAACGAAGTGCGACGCTCCCCTTCCCCCGTCCTCAGTGGGAGCTGCTGCGGGCGCGCGTGAAATTCGCCCGAGTAAAAAGGCGCTAATTGAAAGCCGCGCGCGTCGTAAGGTAATATAACGCGTCGGGTAAAAATTTTCGATCCTCCGCGCGGCTTCTTGCGCCGAGGGGTGGCCCGGCCTTAACGAGATATCGAGAGGCCGCGAAAAGATCGATCTCGCTCCATTTTTCCCGGCGCGGGGAGAACCGGCGCGTCCGGTTTTCGCGGCCGGGTCCTCCTTTTTTCTCCGACGGCGCGCGAGACAGCGCCGGGAGCCGCGAGGCGAATCGGCGCGGGAAAAGACCGCTCGACGGGTGGAAAAGGTTAACGGAAAGGCAGGGTATGTGTGTGTGTGTGTGTGTGTGGAGTGGGCGCCGATGCGAATCTCGCGCGAGAGTCAACAAGCGTATCGACGGACGTATTACTCGCGCTAATGGAACGCGCCGCGCGCGAGACGACGGCCGCGCGATTAAAGTGTCGCTGCCGATGTTCACCCGCTGATCTGGCGACTTCGTTATACACTGCAAAAAAAGTTCTTTTTATTAAGAAAGAATTGAAATAAGAATGCAGTTAATTTAAGAGCTGCGATTCTTAGTTTTAATAAAAATTTAAGAATGGAGTATACTCGAGATTTTTGATTTTCCATTTTTTGCAATTGACCTTATGACAAATATTTTGTTAATAAAGTAAGAAAAAAAACTAAGAAAATTAATCTAAGTAGAGAAAATCAAATATGAACTGTATAAATGGCTTGTTTTAAAAATAGTCCCGCGGCGATTTAATATTTTATCTCCGTACTGACGATTGAAGATATCATTTCTAATGTTCTTAATAAAAACATTTGTTTGTTGAATTTATTGTAGATTATTTTTACGAAAATTGGCACCAAAAAACCGATTTTTCGACAATCTTTTATTAGTCTCTATCCTGAAATTAAAAACTCGATAATTTTTCTCTTTTTAAGGTGTATTTTCTCTTTTAGGTATATATTCACTTGTTCGTATACGAATTTCACTTGTTGATAATATTTAGAGGGAATTAATTTTAAGAAACATAGTTAACTATTAAATTCTCATGAAATTGGAAACTAACAGCCAAGCGATTTAAGTCCAATCAGACAATACAAAATCTAAAATTAAGAAATCCACTCTTAAATTAAGAACAGCATTTCTCATTTTAACTATAGCACTTCTTAATGAAAAAAAGTTCTTAAAAAAAGGAAAATGAAGTTTAAAAATGTAACAAATTTTTTCATACTGCGTAATTGCAAGCTCGCGCTTTTCATTCACACCGCGGGACTGTCAGCGTATAAAGACGAGTGTCCAGTGCTTTTCTTATTATACCTCAACAGGATACTCCTATCCTTTAGGAGACGTTTAATTCCCTAGATTTTCCACGGTTGACGGCTTTCCTTTCGTCGGCTCGGCGAGACTCTGCACTCGATGTCAAATTGAAACCGAGCTCACCTTATCCGCGCCATCTGTAATTGCCGGATTGAAAAATAATTTCTCGCCGAGCGGCCGAGCACGCGACTTCCTCCGCGTGCGTGCGCTGCTCGCACTGGGGGGAGGGTTATTGTACGGTGGCAGGTGTTGCGCCGTTGATGACTGGTTATGCGCGTTGATTTCCCATTCGATTGCCCGCGCGGTCCTTTATTTTTACGGGCTTTTTCGCCCGATAAACTCGATGAGCTTTCTCACCTGGCGATATACCTCGTCCCGCGCGCTAACTTTCTAATGGGATATATCTGTATAACTAATCGCGTCGTCTGTAAATTGAGATGTTTAGCGAATGTGTTTCACACTCGCTCGACGGGAATTTTCAATAATTGGACAAATTTATAGTAATTTTAATTAGATTCTATTTTATTTTGAGATAAATTTTAGGGTTTATTTTCACACGTGGAATTTTCGATTCGTTAGTTGAATTTTACTTTAAAAAGATGTTAACATTTTTTCAAGTTTATTAATTATTTCTTCCTACTTATTAAATTCTACCTCTATTTAAAAGTAAGATTATATCCCTTATCTTTTGAATCTGAAAAAGCAATATAAGTGACTCGTCAATTCTTATACTGGCGTCATAAATCATTCACTAAAATAATATGGAAACAAATTTTCTTTTGTTGTTTGTATTTTCCACGTTCATTTGATTGTTCAATTAAAAAATCTCAGTATATAGAAAAGGCGTTTTTTTTTCTTTTTCGATTATGTACTTTTGAATGACTCTAACCAATGGAACCTAAACCACACGTTTCTTTTTGTGATCTAGTATCTCTAAAATATCTCGATACCTATAAATTTCTTATAATTCAGTATTTGTCACTTACAGTGTAAAACACAGTCCTCTCGAAAGTATGACATCAAGAGATATAAAAGAGTATTTGCGTAGATCCTGAAAGACAACCCGAAGCAAAGTGGGTCCAAGCGAGAAAGTGTCCTGCTGATTAGCCCTCTCAGCCTCTGCTCATCATTGGCAAACGGGGCACACGCAACTCCTGCCGTCAAGTTGACGGGCGAGGACGGCCGGGAGATGTATCTCCTCCTCGGCACAATGGCGAAAGTCGCGGTTCCCGAGAGGCCATCTTTGAGGAGGGGGGTAGGGGGAGTGAGAGGAGAAAAAGACAGAGCGAGCGAGTCGGCGTCCGAGGTGTGTTCCGGTAACACGATCGAGGGTGGGCTTATGGAGATCAAAACCCCGCGTCGGATTACTTGTGTCCTCGCAAATGGCCGCCGCGCCGGCTGGCCCCGCGTGCGTATTAGTTACAGGCATCGGCCATCTTTGATACATCCTATCTTTGCCTCGAGTTTCGTCGCGCAGCGGCCGGTTCACTCGATACATTACGCCTCCCCCTCGGTCTTCCTCGGACGCCTTCTTCATTTTCGCTCCTCCGCTCGATCGAGCGCCCCGGCGAAAAATGTACGATTTCCCCCCTCACCTCCCCCCCATCGCGTTTCCACTCATCGGCGCTTCTCGATCGAGGCGTCTGGCTCCCGTGTGTGTTTTTAATAACTAGGATGTGGGTCGAGATCGACGGATACATCCGCCGGCGAGTGAGTTAAGTGCCCGCGTCGGAATTAGCATATCCGCGCCGATGCGCCGCGATAAGTGCCTTAAAGGCGCGTCGATGAGGGCTCCCAGCGCCACCGGCTATCTTAACGAGGAATCTTAGTTAAATTTGCCCCCGCCTCCCTGTCCGCGCTTTTGCTAATCGTTTAAAGGAGAAAAGGGGCGACGAAAGCCCCGGAATCGTAAAGCATCGGTAAAACAATCGTTGCGAGAATCGCGATTCATGCGGAGGTAACGAAAGCATCGGCCGTGAGGTAACTTCGGCATAAATCTCGCCGAGATAAGTGGCAAAATTTCCACGAGCTTTTGACGCTCCGTGTGGGTATGCACCTATCGGCGGCGTATTTATGCGACCGTAAATTTTTACAATGAGGGCCATTAACGTCCCGCTTCAGAGAAAATCATTTTTTACACAGTCACGCTTTTTAATAAAAAGAAAGGAGCCGACCTTTTTCGCAATTGCTGGGAGAAACGCTCGAATCCCTTGCTTGCGCAAATACGAAGATAAATTTTCTGGGAGCAGCGGATTATAAAAAAAGGATCGACGCGACGGGTACGTGCCATCGCCTCGTTCCAGAACATCATAATCAAGCAACGCGTAATACTTGGTTAAAGTTAAAAACATTTCATTTTCTTACTTTGTGCAAATATAAAGATATATTTTCCGAGAGAAAAATGTTGATAAATTTTCTCACAAATATTCTGAACAAAAAATGCACACAATTAATTAAGTTTCGCTAAAGTTGTGGAAATTTCGGATAATGACACAATGTCTACACTTTAATGTTGAGTAAATAATCAAGTATATAGAAAAACATATTAGGTAGATGGGAATGATGATTAAATTTTAAAGTTCTTATTAAATTTATATAATATTGATTTTAAAGTTAAAACAATTTCCTGCAAATTTATCAAAGTTTAATTAAACTTTGTAAGTAAATAGCTTATTTTATTTGAATATTTATTTTAAGAAAATAAAGAAGATACATAAATTTAATAAACATTCCATAAAATATAATCAAAGCTAATTTTTCCAAGCGCAACTTAAAAACAAAATGAAAAAAAAATATGAAAAAAAATGTTCACATAGAACACCAACAGCTCGTCTCTTCAAGCACGCTCAGACCGCCGAAAGTGAACAGGGTGCACGTGAGCGTTTCGAAAGCGAAGTTGGCATTCTGCGCGCGCGTCGCCGACGGAAGGAGTCGAAATCGCGCGGAAAGCGACTCGCGGGGCGCACAATGCGCGCGGGGGCGAGCAGAGCCGCGCCGCGTAATTTATGGACGCGCAGTGTCAGTAGATCAGTCTCGCGGCGCTATCAATGCGAGCCGCGCGGAAGGCGTTTCGTTTCGTGCGCACGTACACGCGGGGCCCGCCGCGAAGTCCGCGTAGTGTGCATATCCGTCCGCGAGGTCCGCGGATGGATTTCGCAATGCACGGATTTAAATGACCGACGCGGAAAAGTCGCCCGCTAGGTGTGGACACGGCTTGATTTATCGGTTTTTCGATTATTTATAACGTCTCGGACTTTTTTTTTCGTGGGGGCTAAACTGGATTGTACCGTTTTCAGCCGGCCGGCCGATGCTTAAAAGTACTGTCACGTAGTTGCAAATGAGATAGTTAACACACTGTTGAAAGTGAGATAAGTTCGGAGGAAAATTTTCTTGATTGGATCGGATTCGGAACAACACGAGACGTACATTCTTGAGCGGAGAATAATGGTCTAATAAAAAATATACGGTAGTTTTAAGTTTTACTTTCTCACAGAATACGTCGTTATCGAGAATATGACTTTTTTTTTATTTTATAATGATCTAAGAAGAATAGGTATACTTCTTATAGATTTTTATAAAAATGTTTCTTAATTAAATTTTTATAAAATTTAAAGAAACCGTGGTTTTTTTTTATAACGACAGTACTGCATTTTATTATAAGGTTTTTAAATTTTTCAAGAAAATATTTAAATATTGATAATAAAGGCAATCTATTATGAGAATTTAAAAATTAAAATTCATTCTTGTAATTTTCATAAGATTGGATTTAATTTTGATCGTCTGGAGAAAATTATTCAATTAAAAATCATTTATTATATATGTACATTCTAGAAACGCTGGTATATTTTTAAACATATATACAATGTACGTATAAAAATAGATAATAGAACTTGCATAATAATTAATGAACATTTTTTTATAATTTTTTACATTATTCTTTGCGAACTACTAATATTTTTTGAAAAAAATAAATGAATTTTATTAATAATTAAAAGAAAAGTAGAAAATTAAAAGTAAATATTTAAATCATTGTGCAACGGAGCTGACGAAAGTCTTTTTTATAAGTACTCCTACATTACATAACTAAACAATGAAAACAGGCACAATTCAAGTCATAAGATATATCACTGGGAGCATTAACTTAAGTTGTGAGACGCTTAAGCGCGCCTTTTTCCCCAGTTTTTATATCGCTCAAAACTATTCCCCCTCGCCTCATACCAGTCGCTATTATTTACATACTCGCAAGAGCCGACAGAAGGAAAGAGCCGGGGAATACGGCATAATTCGGCCGAGATCATAACCCCGGAGTCCCGCCGCGAGTTTCAATTCGATCTCACGTAGCGCGCCGCGCGTGATTTTCGTACGCCTATGCAAGTTCCCCCCGGTGCACACGCGCTACCTTGGTTTATTCGCGCGGCGCGTAATTTACAAAGGAACAAGCAGAAATGCACTTTCCGAGACAATGATTGCGGCCGCTCGTTGCCGGAATTATTTATCGCGATCATTCGGCTCGCGCGCCTTTTCAGCGGAGGAATTGCGCTTGATTTAATGGAGTATTAAACTGGCCGCGCGCGCGCCAAGAGTCGCCCGACGGCTTTCGCGGCAGCGGCGCCGAAAGGGGAGTATCGTTAGACGCTCGTGTTTACAGAGATGCCGTGGAAAAGTCTGTTGCAACGCGCAAAAATATACTGTTATGGCGCTAATAAAATTGCTCATTGCTCCGCGGCTGTCTGCCTTTCGGTGTGTATAATGAAAACGAAACGGCGGAAAAATTTTGCACGACTTCTTGTACCTAGCGAATTGAGACCTCGTACATATCCCCCCGCAGTTTCATTTCGGAATGTCTTCGAGAGCTGAGCTTGCGTTTTGTGAGAGAAGGACGCGGGAAATTCAAATGGATGCATTTTATTTTTAATCAAATCTGTCTTATTATTATTTTATGCAAAAGATGCTGTACGATAATAAAAGCTCGGCTAAATATTGCAATAATTATTTTTTAAAATTTCACAGATTGGCGTGGTATGGATAAATTGCAATAGTTTCTTGTAAAATTTACTATTGTTTATTTAAAATTTTACTGGAAGTCTAAGAAATGTTACTATAGTTTTAAATTTTATTAAAAACTATTATAATTTTTTCAAGAATTTTAGTTTGTATAAAGTCATTAAAATAAACTGTTGCAATTTTTAATAGTGTTTTTCTCCGTGTAAGTATGTAGGAAATTTAATTGCCTGGTTTTTTTGTAATCAAGTCTGTCCTGTTCCGTTTGATTAGGGTACTATTTTATTTGATTAATTTGAAGTGACTAAATGTGCTCCATGAGGTCACATTTAAATAATTGAACCGAAAAGAATCTAGCAAATCCTGTTTCATTTAATTATTTTTGCAAATTAAAAGAGAAGGTCGACATTTATCAAATGATTCTTATACAATTTAAATAATAAATAATTCGATCAGCCTTATGTTACTTTTTGTGCAGTATTACAACCATTTATGTTTATTCATTACTATCCTCTATAGAATTTTAATTATACGTATTAAGTGAAAATTAATTAGCACATTTTTATTCATTTTTACTAGTTTAATATAAGTTTACTTTTATTAATTCTAAATACAATTTACTATTGCTAAATTTCGATTTTATGCCTAATTATTATTGTTGATAAGTAAAAGGATCTTCTGCCTGTATAATTGTTAATAAATAAGTAACTAAATGCAGAAGAACATAAGTGTATTTACCTTCCATTGCTCTTTTGCTACTGCACTTCTTACTATACAATATCAGTTACTAATATCACTATATTAATTTTAATTTTTATCTACAAAAAAAATTTCTAACATAGTTAACTATTACATCAGCCATTTGAACCGAGATTAAAAAGAAAAAAATTAGCCGATACAACAAATCTCTTACCTGTAATCCATTAAGGTCGACACATGCGAGACCCTAATTGAAGCGAACGTCGCCGCGGCCATCGTACACAGAGTATATAAAGGGACTCGGTAGCGATTCGCGGAAAACCTCAGGTTAATCCCCTGAGCACCTTAGTTACACCTTGCCGCAAGCTCGGGGGGAGGACTCGTCGAAAATCCAATATCACAAGCCATACAAAGATAAAGCAATAGAGCGTAAGAAGCTCCTCTCTCTCTCTTCCTCTCCCCCGTCCCTCCCCCGGCCCTCGATTGCGTCACTAATCGAGCGGCCGTTTCCAAGAAACTCGCGCGCGGGCGTACTCACCGCAGCAGCCGCGCGTGCGCGCTTCCTCCCGGCTGAAACCCGAGAGCCACGTACACGTGTGTGCGTACACATACGCGTGCATAGGGCCCCGCTGAATGGGATTAATCGCGCGCCGAGCGGCGAGAATATTCGGTCCGACGGGGCGATCGCTCGCGCGCGCTCCCGAAAAATATTTTGATCGGGGCCCGATGGGAAAGGAAGCCGCGGAGCGGCGGGACAATGCGCCCGAGGAAATCTCCGCGATTTTTTTCTTCTCTCGCGTGTAACTCGAGGAGGGAAGTGCAGTGTACGCGCGGATAAAACGGAGCGAGACTTTGATTGATCTCTAAGTGAGTTTGTCGTTCGTTTTTAGCGCGGGTATACGGATTTTTTTTTTTCGTCGTTGATATAAGAGCGACGAATTCTCGTCGGCGGAATCGGCCGCTATTATTTTTGTGCGTCGAGGTGGAAAATAGCCCGATCGGATCGGACGGGCGTAAGTAGCGTACCGGACAGGCTACAAGAACGTGTTTCCGAGAAGACTAATTTAAGTTTCTTCCAATTTTTTTAAAAAATCACACGAGACCGGCGTAATTAACACATTTTATTATTCCACTGGCTCTAATTTACAGCGCGCGGTGCGCGATCGTTAAGCGTAAAACCGAAAAAATGGATAATTACGCGGGCACGCGGTAAATTCGCGCACCCAAGTGCTTGACTAGAAAGCGTCGCGCGTACACGTGCGCGTTATAGGTCATGCGACATTCGCGTCGGAAAAAAAGGGTCGCGAAAAAGGAGAAGCCGAAAATAAAAAAAGCCGGCTAGCCGTAGCGCGGCGAGAGCGAGCGAAAAAAAAAAGCGCGCGTCGCAAGGAGGTCGCCCGGGAGGAGAGAGAAACAAAGGGAGCGAGGAGGCAGGAGAGAAAGGAGCTGCGGCGGCGAGAGGGAAAGCGAGGGGGTTGCCGCGGCAAACCGAGAGCCCGCCAGGTAATCAGAGCCGTCGAGGTCCTCCTCCCCCTCCAGCGGCGGCGGCGACGCATTCCCCCGGCGCGACTCGCGTATCTCTCTCCGATCCTCGCAGCTTCTGCATGAAATCGCCGCGACAGATTCACGCGGGGACACGCAAAAATGAAAAAGCAGAGGCGCGCGCGACGAGGCAAGAAAGAGAGAGGGCGCGTCGCTCATAATACCTGTTCCCTTCGCTCGCATACCGTGCTACACGCTCTCTCCCTTCGCCGGTCCTCCTCTTTATTTCTCTCGCTCCTTTTTCTTTCGTACCCCGCATTGTCTCCCTCCGCCTCGTCCTTTCACTCTCCTTCGTCGTTTTATTGTGTCGCATCGGTTGTTCGGCCGCGGAGAGAAGGAAGGGGGGGCCGCAGCGCGGGTATATAAAGGAGGCGGGGGCGAAACGTAGGTGTGAACGTAGTCAAATCACATCAGTTTTACCGGACGAAAGGAGAGAGAGAGAGAGTGAGAGGGCCAGACGGCGGGGGGGAGAGAAAACCCAATACCCCATTCTCACGCGCGGCGGGACACACACGCACGGCGTCGTATTCTTCGCGCGCGCGCGCGATCGCCAGACCGGCGCACTTCCGCCCGTTAAACATCGCAGCCTCCTTCGAGTGTCTTTGTTCTAGCCGTTGAACCCGCGGCGGCTGCCCGGCTTTTCGGCAGGAAAGGGGAGCGTAGGAGGCGCGGATCGCGCTCTGCCCAACGGCGACGGGTACATACGTGTGTGGGTAGGGGTACGTGTGAGTGGACCTCGGGGAGCCGCGATTTACGAGCGCGACGCCGGCTTTTATTTTCTGATGCCGATGACTCGCGACGTCTCGCGGAGGTTACTTCCTCGAGCGATCCGCGGAACTCGTAAATAATTTACAAAGTGCACCGAAATGGGCTGCCGCTCTAACGGCGAGGTATTTTGCGATTTTTGAGATAGTCCGAGGAGGATTTTACTCGGGGCTTGAGAAATCTCTTGGCGTGCCACTTTTCAAATTGGAGGGGAGATAAAGTGTTGGGAGAATTGTTTCTGGAAACGTAAAGAATTTTTAGTGATTTTTGACTTTTTTTGAAGAAAAATAGCGATCGCGTTATGTAGTGTTCGACGAACAACGTTTGAATAAGAAATTTTGCTGTCACTTAATTTAATTAAATTTTTTAATTTAAGATTTAATCTATGGCAAATCAACTTATAAATTTCGTTATTGGTGTAATCATCATTTTAATAATTGATTTTTCCAAATGCAATCATTTTCATGACACCGGAGGGTGTGGAGGTTTTGGTGTCTGGAGCCCCTCGAAGATTTCCTCCACATCTTACAAAAAAATGTAATCGCTTAAAAATTGTAAATTTATGTAGCAAGCCAATCGGAACTCAAAAGTTGTACATTTTTACAAATTTGTTATCATTGTTTTAAAATTTTCTGGTAACAGAACTTTCAAGATAGTATATATCTGAATATTTTGTGGCGTTATTGAAATTGAAAATAATTTACGAATAGTTGAAGTTTAATCGCAATTATATAAAGGAAGAATCTGACGTTCGTGGTGGAGTAATTTAAGGTAAAATGATGATCAAGACGAACCAATATTGATGATAAGTAAAAGTGCCGACGTTTCGACGTTTTTATTAA
>UXGC01000386.1:0-130301 GCA_900480045.1 Eurytoma adleriae
CTAACTGCAGTAGCGCTACTGGCCTCACTTCGGTTATTTCTACCGAAGTCACGAGTCCAAGCTGCTACTTTTTTTTTCAGTGATGGGTATTACGCACACCTGAATCAACAACAAACACAAATCAATTAATATTTTTTCTCGGGGATAGAGATAGAATTCGAAATTGTGATGATAAAAATTCGAGATTGTTATTTTATGACTCATCAAATTTGAAACTATTTTAAACTTGGTAAACAATAAAACATCTGCATAATAGACAGTGTGTTAGTTGTATTTTGAACGCTTTTTTTATTATTACCCAATTAATAGAACGAGAGCTTTAGTAGCTAAATTCTAGCTACTAAACGTTATTACTTTTAATAACGTTACTTTAGGTATCTTTATAAATATTTTTTTAGCCAATGAAGATGGTCCAGGAACAAATAATAATGTAAGGTAAACTAAAGCTATTCTAACCAGTTTGTGTTTCTGTTTCGTGAAAACATTTATTAAAAGCATAACAAATTCCATGCTTCTTATCTCTCCGGTATACATTGATAATGAATCTTGGAAGATTTTGCTAATTTCTCTCTTTATTATAAACAAGAAATTTCGACATATTTGTTTTGGCAAGTAAATTTATTAATGAATAAATATTAAAGATATAATATTTGTAATTACAATCTACTAGTATCACGTAACGACATTTTTATTTATTTCTATATACAGATTTTTGCACATTTTACACTTTCACACGAAAAAACATGTACTTCTTCAGTCTTATTTCTCAATATAATTTCGTGCCATTTCTTTTAACGCTTTAGTGCACTTCTTTCCATTGTGTATATATGGAATTTCATCGACGAATATTACTCCTCCAGTTAAACGAAAGTATTCGTTATAGCTTGTTGGTAATTCTTTCAGTTCCTCAGCTGTAATCTGAAATAACAACATTTTTAGAATAGAGAGCATGCAAAATATTGCAAATTATTTAAAGCTTAATTAGCTAGCATTTTTCAATCATAAAAATCACGTGAATAAATGTTTTACCTTTGATTCTGGTTTCTTTACTACAAAAGCGAGTGGCCGTTCAACGTCAATTTTATGCGGAACCGGGATCACTGCCGCATCAGCAACACCAGGATGTTGCAAGAGTATTTCTTCTATTTGAGAAGGAGATATGTGATGGTTCTGAACAATAATTACCTGCTTAATTCGATCTGTAATAGTCAGTTCTCCATTTTCATCATAGAAGCCAAGATCTCCACTGTGCAACCAACCTGTAAAATAGAAAAATCTCATAATTTTTTTAATACATTTTTTTATTTTTATTCATCTTTACAAATGATTTTTCTGTTGCACCTTCACCGTCTATCATGGCTTTAGTTTGTTCGGGATTCTTTAAATAACCTATCATAACATTATCCAACTTAAAACACACTTCGCCTTTTTGATTGGCATCAAGCAGATAACCAGATTCTGGATCTATAACTTTTAACTTTACACTTCCAACTATGAATCCTATTGAATCTATTGTTTTGCAATCCTTCGTTTGAAGAGCCAGCAAACCACCTGCTTCTGTCATCCCTTCAAATACAAAAACGATTAGTTAGTCTTAAAATAAAAATATATATATTGTTATTTAAAAATCCCTTACCAAAAGCATTGCTTATAAAAGTGTTTGGTAAAGCCTTCCTTGCTTCTTCTAGTACAGCACTGCTTGGTTTACATCCACCAAGAATTATAGTTTCTAATCGCGAAAAGTTATGCTTTTTGAAAATGTT
The DNA here is from genome assembly GCA_900480045.1 of Eurytoma adleriae. Lineage (NCBI taxonomy): Eukaryota > Metazoa > Arthropoda > Insecta > Hymenoptera > Eurytomidae > Eurytoma > Eurytoma adleriae. The sequence goes on from UXGC01000386.1 coordinate 1,764, forward strand.
TGATTTACACAGTTGATTGAGCATACTGGGAGTAAGGAAAGCCAGGTTGACCTATACAACACGTACATTGGTTTTATAATTTCCTAAATCGTTAAAATAGATGCTGCATTATATTGCTTGAATATACCTGGTATTTGTCGATTACTGCGCCTGTTTCTTCAGCATGAAATTCTCGATGCAAAATCCGAGTTAAATGCTGCCTGATGCACGTTATAAAGAAATTGGTTCCAGTGATCCACGAAAAGGATGAATACGATAGTATGTTCATATTATTGTGGGCAATCATGTAATGATACCGATTATTTTCCAAAGTCTCATAAGATAGCAACGTGCCTTTTGGATTTCCCGTTGTACCGGATGAAAAGAATATCGCGCCAACTTGCTTCTTTGGATCATCAGGTTCAACATGACAGAATTCGTCGACTTCTGCTTGGGTCTGCTCAGTCAGCAGGTCACTCAGAGATGGATAATCGACGTGCTTACCAACAACAACAAAATTGCAATCAACTCCTGCTTCTTTGGCTGCGGAAACTAGCGAGTCTACTTCTTCATCCCAAACAAACATTACTTTCGGCTGGATCAAGTTAAAGAAGTAACGGGCTTCAGCTGCAAATTTATTTAAAAATGCAAAAAGCACAAGCAATGAAAAACATTGTTTAACTAAAAAATTAAACAATCATTTATTCGTTTTCAAACTTACGTGGAGTTATTCGATGATACCAAGGATTAAAAGTGGCACCTATGAATAGGGTTGCTAAGCAAGGTACGTAATCATCAGTTTGAAGAGGTACTGACATGCAAACGACATCACCTTTACCTATACCTTGCTTTTTGAGCCACAAGGCACATCGAATGCTACGATCTTTAAACTCCGCGAATATCGTTTTTTCGCCTGTATGTACGTTGATCTATAAATGTTCAGCATTAAAACGTCTTATAGAATGAGAAGTCAATAAGACATGCTATTAAATTAATTTCTAATTACTTGGCCTACAAAGTCCGGGTATTCGTTCAAATTTTTTAGAATTAATTTTGCAATACCTTCCGTTTCTAAATCAGCTTTTGATGGATATCCAACAATAACATTATCTTTCATAGAAAACTTCAGATCCTATTTTTATGGTAAACAGTTGAAAAAGTTATTTTTTAAGTAACAGTGCGTTAAATACTCAAATGTAAATTAATACATCACCTTGTCAAAAAGTTTAGTGGAAATCATTTTGGTAAACGTTGGTTCCGACAATTAGTAAACAGATTTCTCTTCGCACTTATATTTATACTAATTTATTTGCTTAGATAAAGAAGAATTAAATACCTATAATCCCTGATGAGAGAAGATTATTCCTGCGATACCAGAATCGCTTTATTTTCATTTTTTCTACGGAAACATTTTCTTATCTCGTTGCAGCAGTACTTTCATCTTTCTCAATTATATTGTGAATTAATCCGCTCCCTCCAAAGGAGTGGAAAGTGTCCGTACTTGAAATAATCAAATAAATTCCATATGAACGGAAGAACAGTATAGTTATTGGTTATTATTCGAAAGTAGCACTATTATTTGCGATGGTTTATTTTTTCTTTATTGGGAACAAACTCACGAAGGTAATTAATGTGTTTACAGCAAAAATTCAATTACAGTTCATACTAAACTTTACGTCAAACTTTCACAAACTTAATCACAAGATATAAAATTTTCTTAAAACACTGTCTTGACTAGTTAGTCAATTGCAATTGTACAAGTTACAATAGCTTTCCACTAACTAGAGGAAAGCATTTTAAAGACTTTGATCTATAGCTACGAGGAAACTTATAGCAATGTATGGTCACATCTATGCGTAACCTTGTTAATTCATTTTTTTTCTCTGGCCAGTAATTAGTTCTATAAGAAGAAGTTTGAGGATAAATGCAATGAATTATTTACAATTACCACAAACGGATCTATGAATTGGAATCATTTTGTGGTTTATAATTATTGAGTAATAGACCTATTTATGTTTATATTTCATGGAATTTTTTTTGATAATTGAGATTTTTTTTAAGAATTGTGATCCATAAACGTTTTTTTAATAAAATTAAATTTTCATTTTATTTAGTTTAAATACATATAAAATATTAAAATTTATTTATATACTACGTATACAGTTTTTCTTAAAATTTAATCTTAAATAATATAAAAGTATTTCCACTCATTAGTTACAATAAAATGAAATGAACCTCATTTCATTTTATTTTTATCTGACTAGTTTTCTAATCATATAATGTGACTTATGTTACATCTTTAATATGAGATTAAAAACGATGAATTATTATTCGCCATTAGCTGTAACCCGTTCTTTTAATTCTTTGACATTCTTTTTTCCATTCGTTGTATAGGGTATTTCATCAATAAATATCACTCCGCCAGTCAATCGAAAGAATTCGTTATGCGATGCTGGCAATTCAATCAACTCTTCTTCTGTCACCTAAAAGGAATTAGTTTACATCAGTTGATGGCGTAAATATTGCATAAACATTTACTCAAAAATAACAGCAAAATGCTTACATCTACGCCGGATTTTTTAACTACAAATGCGATGGGTACTTCAATATCTATTTCATGAGGAACGGATACAACTGCAACATCCACAACGGCTGGATGCTGTAGCAGTATTTCTTCAATTTGAGATGGAGCAATATGATAATTACGAGTAATGATGACTTGCTTCAATCGATCTAAGATCACTATTTCGCCATCTTCGCTGTAATACCCTAGATCCCCGGTATGCAACCAACCTACAATAAATTAAAAAGTTATTTAGTTATGTGGAATATCTTTAATACATTCTGGTACATAATTTAGTAAAGAATGAAAAAGATTGTATTTGTGTATAGATATCATAAGGGATTATTACGATTTGAAAAGTTTTACCTTCTTCATCTATCTCACTTTTAGTGCCCTCCACATTATTCAAATAACCAAGCATCGCATAATCTACTTTAACGCAAATTTCTCCATTTTCATTCGGACCAAGTTTACTACCTGTCGTTAGATCAATGACTTTTAAACTCACGCCTCCAACAACATAGCCAATTGAATCTACAACCTTGCAATTTTTTCCCTGGATAGTAGCTAAACCACCCATTTCAGTCATACCTAAACATTCAAATGCAATCAAATTAATATACCTCTTCCGATTCAAATTAAATGTGGTACTCACCAAATGAATTAGCCACAAGACAATGCGGCAAGGCTTTTCTTGTTTTCTCCAAAATCTGTTTTTTTGGCTTCGAGCCACAAGTGATCACCAATTTCAATTCTGAATAATCATATCTTTTGTAAACCTTTCCATAATATAAGTGAGCCATCATAGTGGGCGTAAGGAATGCCCAGCTCACCTGCACACAATATATTACGTTACTAAACTCATTTCAATTAGATTGGGAGTACAAAAATTTCGTCATACCTTGTACTTCTCAATGATGCTGCTGGTCTCTTCAGTATCAAATTCAGTGTGCAAAATTCGCGTGAATCGAAATTTCACGCAAGATATGATACATACAAGGCCCGTGATCCACGAGAACGAAGAGTACCACAATACCTTCATACCCTCGTGAACTGGGATGTAATTTATTCGATTGTTGAGTAACGTGTTGTAGGATAGCAAGGTGCACTTTTGGTTTCCAGTGGTGCCCGACGTAAATATCATACCGCCTATTTTAGGATTTTTAAGATCGAGACGAAAATTGTCAACTTCGCTTTGCGATTGTTGCGCCATCAAATTTGTTAAGGATTGGTAGCTGGGATGATTACCAAAAACCACAAACTTGCAATTTACTTTAGCATCTTTGGCTGCGGCAACTAACAAATCTATTGACTGTTCCGAGGCGAACATTATTTTCGGCTTTATTAAGCTGAAGAAATCTATTGCCGTGGCTGAATTAAAAGTACAAATCGTTGAGTTAATTTATTTAAAAAAATTGTATTTTTTTTCTAGGCATTTTGCATGCGAAACACATACTAACATTAAATCAATGCTTCTTTTAAATGTTTCGTAATCACAAAAATATAGAAATAATACCTGAATTCAATTGGTGGTGCCAAGGATTAATAATTGCGCCGACAAAAAAAGTAGCCAAAATTGGTACATAATCGTCGCTTTGAAGAGGTGTCGATGTGCAAACAACATCGTCTTCGCCTATCCCTTGCTTCCTTAGCCACAACGCACATCTGATACTGCGATCTTTAAACTCAGCGAATGTCGTTTTTTCGCCTGTTTTCGTATTTATCTAGAAAATTTCACACAAGTATTATACACCCTTTATCGTCTTCTTAATAATTTATTTTATTTATTTATTTTAAGCAATATTAAATAAAGAAATAAATAAATAATAATTTTTCAATTACTTGTCCAACAAAATCTGGGTATTGATTCAAATTATTCAAAAGCAACTTTGAAAGTCCTTCATTTGAAGATCCTTTTGCCCAATCTTTGCCACTAATGATATTGTCTTTTATGGTAAATCCATTTTGGCTCTACATTTTTTAAATTGGTCGAAATTAATGTAATAGTCACAAATAATTATTTGTAATGCACAATAGTTAATTAACTGCGATACCTCATCGACGATCAGACTGATTCCAGCAGGCATGATGTTATAATTTAAACTACAGTAGTGTGTTAAAGAGCTTTACTGATCGTAATGTCCAGATTTTCTTCTTACGCCTATGCACTGATTTATACAATCTAATTTTTATGTATCGAAGTATAATTATAACTGTAGATGTGACACGAACAATATATCTGATAAATTGACAATCACTGTTGGTAGCCGCTTATTTCGATGCTTACTGAACGGTAAATATTTGTATTCTCGGTTTATATTCGGGATCGCAGGAAATCATGTTTTGACTAAGGTAGTTAATAATTTTCAAATGGGAATTCGTATGTGTATAAATTTACATTTTTCTTCGCAATACAAATATTGTAATTTTTAATAAATAAAAATCGAAATAAAAGGTAACAACGTGTAAAATATAAGACTTCAATTATGGTCAGTGGTAATATTAGGAACAAATAAAAAGAATAGGAGATATATACAAAGTATTAAATTTATTCATGATTCTATTGTACCGACAAAATAAATGACATACAAATATAAATCAAATATCGTAATGACGCAGTCCATAGTAAAGCGCATAGTAATTACAGTAATTATAATTAATAAAAATATTAATAATTATAAATTACAAATTGATTAACCATACGTTTCGCATATGGTATTTTAAAATAAAGCAAGTTAAGATACATTAATAATACATACTTTTGGGATTAAAAAATAAAGGCTACATTGATATAATCGCGAGGACATTTTGGTATCGTAAAGTGCATACTTTTGGGCAATAAACTTTTAAAATAGATTAAAAATTACAAGTGAGAAATATCGCTTTTTTGGACTTGCAATCGCAGCCGTAATACTAGGCTACATATTCTACCGCTATTACAGCAGTGTAAAATTCATTAATAAACTCTATATACAATTTTTATTAAAATGTAAAAAAAGTTGAAGCATTTTCAATAAATTAATTTGCTTTGAATTTAAGAAATTTAGTTAAATACATCAAGTGTCAAAAATTACGTTGCAACAAGCCTTTTTTGTATAAATCACAATTGTAGAATTCGACTAAGCATTCAAAATTTATCGTACTTTATGCAGTGTGCATAAAAAATGTAATGAAACGCGTAAAATTTAATATTGAATGTTGAAGTACATCATTTATAAATTTGCGTGTTCATTGTTTCGTGCGAATATTAGTTGATTTTTCATATCTCAGCATTTGTGCGCATCGGTAAACTTGCATTACAAAATTTTCAGGACGTTTATAATTATCATTTTCAAATCTCACCACAGCCTTATTTAAAAAAAAAAACAGACATTGCTTCTACTCCCGTTCGATGATTAGCTCATCGAATGCCGCCCAGCGGAAACCATTCGACTACTTCGTTACTTAGATCTATTCGACTAAGCGGCAAACGTATGCCACCCAAAAATTCATTTTCTTGAAGAGTGTCATGATTCCAAATTGTCGCCTCCAGGGTCCTGTCCGTAATAACTTCTAACGGCATTCTATACTCCAACTGTGAATAAAAATTATTTACTTAATTTACTTAATTTTTTATATTGCAAATAACTATAAAAGAAATAAAATATTATCACTTATTGAATGTTTATAACGTTATTTTAATTACATCATACTTTAATAGTCACTTTGATATCATTTCAGTATTAGCTATATAAAAGCAATAGCAGTTACTAACCATTTCCATAAATGATGGATGACAATTTTTCTTGACTACTTTGGTTTTTCGCTTAGTAGCTTTCGTTGGATCCGGTTTCAGATAAACTTTTACGTAAGTATTAGGCTCCTGGCCGTTTGCAACTTTTGGCAATCCCCGGGCATGATAAACCATGACACACAGAGTTCCACGAGTATAATTAAGAGACAACTTTATCTGACCGCTCTGGACGTTCTCCCTTATCTTCTTCTCTGCCCACCAATTTCCAACTGTAAATAAAAAACAATATTTTTAACCTAATTATTTGATGAATTACGTAAATGTTAATGCAGTGAAAGTGCACAGGCTAATTCCGTCTGGTTATCAGAGGCTTTATCTACTTATTAAAGCGATTGATTAATTTAGTTCAATATCATCAAAGATAGCAAAATTCTTCAACAATTAATGAATTTAATTAGGTACAATTCTTTTTTATTATGTAGTCGTAAATAATGTTACCTTTAACTTTTCGGAGATGAATATCAGCATTTTGTTGATCTCGCAAAAGTGGATGGAAAAACGTGTATACTAAGTCACTTTGCGAGATCTCGGGAGCCATTTTAAAAAGGCTCATAAGGAACTTTTCAATATCGGCACGCCTCTTATCCGCCACTTGCTTTATGTTCGATCGCCCAACGCTCATTCCACTGGGTAAACTAGAAAAAAGAAATTTTTATTAAAAATTAATTTTTTGGAGTAATATAAAAAATGGTATAATTCAAATTTTTATTAAAAAAAAAAGATGATTTTGCCGGTAATAAGCAGCCGTGATAAGATACATTTATCTGATTAGATAAAAAAAAATCGAGTAATCACGAGACAAAGTGAATTATCTTACAGAAGTGCACGACTCGAGCAGTGTATGCCGCTTTGGTGCAAAATAGTAATAGTTACAAATGGAATTTTTATTCGGAGGTTACTTAAAAACGCGATAAAAGGCAAGACTGATGTTAAACATTCTTAAATTAAATTCAGTAAAGGTTAGTGCATCGTTAAACAAGCAGTTAAATGTGATAATGTGATAATGTGTAGATAATGTACTTAAATAGTTCCTTTCATTCTTTTTTCGTGACAAATTTTCTTGTGAAGTTATTCTGTTAATAGAAAGTTTCGATTTGTCAAAAATCAATTAATCGATATTCCAGAAATGATAAACATAAACTAGCAGAATATTTTATGTTTTATACACTGTGTGTTCTATTTCTCAAACCTATAATATGACAACTATTGAACTGAGGTACAATTGTATGTGCTCCTTAAAAATGCCACTTTATAGTAATAAGTACTATTTAAAAAGTACTGCTTTTTTTCTATTTACTAAGCCACAGTAGGTTTTAATGAACATGAAGATATTTGCTTCTTGCATCCTTACATCTCATCACATTAGTCATTAGTCATTAGTCATACCATTAAAAATTTGCAAAACAAAAGTTGACTATTCTTTCAAAGGTTTTAGTGGAAAATGGGACTGTCGTGCGGTAAGGAGTCGTTCGACGTGGACAAAAACACACGATTCACGTCGGAAAGTTCGGGCACGTACACGACGTTCGACCATCTAAACTTGTCGAACTCAATGAAGAATGGCAAAGCCGTGGTGGAATCGGAGAACGGCACGGAGGACCGATCGGTGGCCTCGACGCTCCCCGTGAATGACATAGAAACTATAAGTGACGAGGAGCCCAAGAACGCGATGAGAACTATACAAGAGTGAGGGCGAGCTTTCCATGATTTTTGCGTTTTAGATTTTTATGTCGTAAAAATTTGTTCGAGAAATACTTTTCAAGAGCATAACTTATCTTACGCTTGTTTACTGGTTATGATAAAGCATGACTCACTGGAGGAGTATAGAAATTGTAAAATAGCTTATTTAAATTTGTTTAGTCTTGTGTTGCGAAATTTTTCATTTTTTGGTGATGCTAAAAATCGCAAATTTGTCTTAAGGTGCAAATTGTGTTATTGTAAAATGAATTTTGAATAAAAAGTATGAGTTTTATAATACCTGGCTACTTTGGCAAGAGGGAAATGAATGCAGAGTTTCTGATAGAATTCACAGAATTCCTTGTATGACCTGAAGAGGTAAGTAGGATCGGTTTGCCCCTTTCTTTGAATCTTCAGAATGTACATGTAATACTTTTCTGGGTCGTATCTCTTCTGATATCCATGAACTTGAACGCTGGTTAATTGGCCCTCTTGTTGCATCCTTCAAAAAAAATTCTCAATTAATATACAGCCCAGAAAATATCTGATTAATGCATTTTTAACTAATAATAATTCTAATGTAAAATTTCAAAGTTTCATGCCACGATAAATTACTAGCTAAAACCAGTAATTAAAATTCAGAATTAAAAAGTGTACTTTGTTTAGTTTCTTTGTTGAATAATCACTTCACTTTGTTAATACGTATTATAGTTTATGTTTCCAAACCAGCTGAAACTGTTTTAAGTCAGTTTTGGAGAGACAAACTGTAATGTTTATGTAAAAAATTTTAAATTCAACCTTACAAAAGCAGACTGAATATTGAAATTCTTTAAGATTGTATTGTACATTTTCGGATGAAAATCTATTTTTTCATTATAATGGGATTTATTTTTGAAGTTTCGCCTTTTTCCATAATAAGAAAACTGTAAACTATTTTTTTCCATTTAATTGATTGGCCATACAAAATATAAATTGTTTTTGTTGCCTTCATGCTGTTTTACTGTACAAACAACATGTAAAAATTATTCTATTAAGAATTCCATAAAAAAGAATCAATTTTCAAGATAAAATACAGAATGTAAGATCACAGACATCTTTAAAACGGTTAAAGAATATATCATGTGAGAAAAATCTAGTGCAAAAAGGACTCACGTGTAGGTGCGTGGAATGAAGGAGAGCAGCTCGCCCTCGTTGTGGTCCCCGCTGAATCTCAGCTGCGCGAGATTGTGCAGGAAGAAGTTGAACTGGGTGAACCAGCTCTTGAGGGAGCTCTCGATCATGCGGGCGAAGGTGGCGGCGGCCTCCGGGTTCGTCTGGCCGGGGAGCAGCGCGCGCTGCACGTAGCTCACCGCGTCCATCGTCACCCCCGGTATCCCCGACGAAGTCATCTGCGAAGTCGTGTACTCGTTCATACGCGCTCTTTGAGGCTCGCAAAGTCGCGACTTCTTCGCGCTCTCCGATGATGTCGACAAGGACATCACTCGCGTATTTTTCAATTTTTAGCGCTCATTTAGAGTTTTTTTGTTATTGATATTTACAACTGACTGATTTTTATTACATCTTTAAAATGTTATTATTGATCAACGGTTAATGCTATTTAAATGTCAATTAAGGCCCTAGTTTAGTTTGTTGATAAATTGAAGTAACGTTTATTTCGAAAATTATCAGTTAAAATTTTATTTTTTATTTTTAAGAAATAAACTATTACGATGTAAATTGGCAAACTTAATTATTCTTGAATCGCGATTCTTGATGTTACTTGGTACAAACCCAAAGGAAGAATGATAATTAAACCGTACAACAACAACTGCGCAGCTATTGCGGTCCAGGCCTCGAGATAAAAAAAGTATAACGATAAGCCTTTTCCCGTTTTTGTGGTATAACCAGTTTTATCATATTCTTTATTCTTAGTTCTCCGTGATTAGCATTTATCAGTAGGAAAAAATATTAATTTAATTTATTATCCTTGATGGAAATAGAAATTAAGAGTTTATTTATCTTTATTAATTTTATCAATTTTAATTTTAAAATAAAATTTTATATTAACTTTAACTTTAAAATATTTTATGCTTTTAGTATACTTCTTAGAAATAGCATTATTAGTAGTGTGATTATTTTCGTCAAACTTACCAGTCCAAAGAGATGAAGAATTAAATTTCCATGTTTCCTTACAATATTAAACGCTTGACAACACAATTCTACAAAATGATGGAATTTTGCCGAAGGCTTATCTCCTCCGTTAATCACATAGGCCATGTCCGAAGTCAGCACAAAAGGAGTCCGATCTCTACAGGTAAGAAAATTACATATCTAATGTAATTAATGATATAAATTTATATAATCAAAGAAACTTCGATCTACCCACCTTTTAAAGTTCCCAAACATTTGAGCGTCCCCTAAAAATTTGCCAAAATCGATATGGAAAAGGTGCCCTGAGGTCTTGAGCATGATGTTGTCATTATGCCTATCGCAGATACCGAGTATATAAGTCGCCACACTGTACCCGGCACAGGAGGCCGTGAAGTTCTCGACAGCTCGTTCGTACTCGAGCTCCGAAGGATTATGCTTGGCCAGCCACTCGGCAATGGGCCGATCCTTGAAAGAACCAGTGAGACCGAACTCCACTTGTATCTTTCTAAGGGTCTCGGCGTTTGTCACCATCTCGATCATACCCCGTTTATAACCCGTAGGTACGCAGGCGAACGTCACCATCTTTAGATCAAGACCCTCTTTAAGCCACAATTTGTCCATAATGCGCACCATTTGTATAGTTAACATGTCCTGCTGGAGATCGTCCCCGACCTGCGTTTAATAATCAGTTAATATTAAATAAACTTGGCTTTATAAATATTTAAAAATTGAAATAGTAGGTTTTGAGTTTGCAGACCTTAAAGATTGCTGGACTCATGTCGTTATCACACCCAACAAAATTTATCTTAATGGGTAACGTGAAAGACGGAAAATAGGAGCAAGTTTGAACGTTGATGCCAACGACGTGACGACTTGGAGAAAGTGGCAGACATGTTCCTTCATCCTCAACTAATTGACAGTTCATATTTTGTAAACCGACCTTGAGCGCCTCGAGCCTCAAAGATTCTTTGGTTGTTTTTATATTTTCCGCAACTTCGTGCAAGTTCTAAGAAAAAAAATATTTTATTTCTTGCTGTAGGTTAAATACAGTTTTGTAAAATCTTAATACTCACTTTGACCAGAAATTGCTGTGCAAGGAAACTATTTCGTAAAGCTTCGCCAATTACGGCAAGTAAGGCACGAAGCATCAATTGTAATCTTCGATGATAACGAGCGAAACTCAAACTTTTATCGTCTTCCAAAGAAATTTCGGCAGAATTTTGAGGACTCTGTCCTGGCAATGCTTGATTCAACAGCCAATATACGTGATGTGCAACTCGTGGTGATAATAATGCCCTTTCTAATAAAAATCTCGCTAAAGGTGATGCTTCATACGTCTCGTGTTTTAAAGCCTGAAGCAATTGAGGCAAGTAATCAACCAACTCATCGTTAGTCAGTTCTCTTATCCTACTAACGGCCATCTCTCTAACTTTCATGTCTGGAAAACTAAAAAAATTTACGCGAATAGTTAGTTGAATTCAGTTGATTTCATCTTTATAATCGCAATGAAATGACAATATGATTTATTATACCATGGTAAAAGTAATTGGAGAGCTTGAACAGGCGGCAAGGGGCTCCAAACTCGCAATGACGCATGTAAGTCCGGTAAACAAGCCCAATCCCAGCTGTGTGCGGCTAAGAGTATTTTCGGTAAAGCTTCTGGTTTTTCATGTAAATAATGCCGCTTTTCCCACAAAATTTCACGTTCATCCACGGGAGGTCTAAAATAAAAAATTTGTTGCATACATGTCGAGAAACAAAGTTATCGTCGATACGAACAAAAGATGCGATTAATAACTACCTCGAAAATGTATCTTGTTCCGTGATGTAAGTAAGTAGCTCTTGCGTATTTTGATCCAAAGAATTGAAATCGAGCGACTCAATGTCGTGGTCTCGAAGTTCCGTTGGAAACAGCACCTTGCCGCCGTAATCAGGCAGCTCCAAGCCAATTATAGGGTGGGTATCTCCGTGCGGGTGAATGCCAGGTGCAGGTGCGGGTCCTAGTCGTTTATCCGCAGCGGCTGGCCATAATGACAGGAAAAAGCTTCCCTGGCTCATTACGCTAAAGTGGGATACGCCTTAGTATATTCATTACAAAACGGATGTTACATTTAAAAAAGAAACATTTTTTACCCATCATAGTCAAAAAATTGTATAGCTCCCCAGCCCAATTCTTCCTTTTCCATGACTCCTTGTCCTGGATTTGATTCGTGTTCAACTGGTTGCTGAGTTCTACCATAAACTACGAGCACCAACCGAGCTTCTCGTGGAACTTGGCATACACTTATTCCTCGGAATTCCAGCCTTTAAAGACACATTTCGTGTATTTAAACGATGAATTTTTCTTAATTGTATAAAACGTTAAAAAATTCTTACCATGAATTAAATAAAATTTTGGGATAAAAATTGGAGTGTCCAGCAGTCATGGGTTCAGACAGCACAGGATTGCCGACAGGCCTTGTACCGTGAAAAATTTGTGCAGCAACTATATAATCATCGTGCTTCCATGTGCTCGGCAATCTATGTAGCGATCCTACCCTCACTAACACCGTATCAATCACTTGCGAAGAAACTAAAGTGTCTAGAAAAAAATTAAAATTTATTTAAAATTTATTTAAAATTTAGAAAAAAAATAATAATAAATGTTTCTGTTATTATTTTTAATTCTAAATTTTATTTAGAAATAAACAGTTTTTTTTATTAATCACATGTTTACACTCAATACAATTTAAAAAAAAAAAGATTGTCTCATTAAGTCAAGTAAATAATAAAATAATTACTTGACTCAATAAGACAATATTTTTTTCTTCACAGTTTTTTATTAAATTAAAATTTTGTAAGACTAAAGCGTGCGTAAGGAAAAAAAAAATAAAAATAAAATTTTACATACATTTAAATTTATTCTTACTTGTGGGATATTCTCCTCGGCTATTGAGCTGGAAGTCAACCCTGAAGGCGTGGCAATAAGTTTCTACGAGATCTTGCACCGCGTCTCTGATCTTACTGCAGTGTGACGAAATTAAATCCGGGAATTTCGTCCTCAGCGTGACCACCGCATAATCCCCGTCCTCGTGTAAAATTTCCGGCTTCTTGCACTCGATATTCGCCGTGTGCATCTGCGGCAGGAACTTGCAGCAGGCGTTGACGAAGTTGTCGATGGCCTCGGTAATCTCGTAAGTCTCCACGTTGCCCATTAGAGCGCAAACTGCCTTCACCGCTTGAACGACGCCTCGCGGCTGCAACTGGGGCAGAAGGCTCGAACCGTGGTTCGACGTTGCTAATTGCGCCGCCGTTGTCTCGACCCGCTCCATTTCTTTTTCGACGGTTTCTAAAAGTAAGAAGTAATCGTGTAAAATACGGCGCCTTAATATTTTTTTGCATTAATTGTGTTTTTAATTTACCTAATAAAATAAGAAGAGTATCGTAGGAAATCGGTTGAAGCGGTTCATTTGGTAGAATGTCTTCTAATTTGAGACACTGATCTCTGTTGTCATCTTGTACCTATATAAAAAATGCGAATGTTTTAATTTCTAGTCGGAATTTTGTATCTAATTTGAATCAAGAAGGTTTAAAATAGTTACCGTTCTAGCAACAGATTTTTTCATTTGATCCTTCGTCTCGATTGCAAGTTCAATATCCTTTTCTAATTTAATACACTGATGGACGTATTCGTATTGTGCGAGATTAGTGTTCGGGGCTAAGTACTCCGCCAAACCCCAAACTCTTAAACAATATTTGTCGACGTTAACCGTATCTTCTTCCAGCGAGCAAGCGACGTTAAGAATTACGTGCTCAACACTACAATTAACTGAAATGCGCAAATTTTATTTACGTTAATAACATATCACGTAAACGCCTGAGCATTAAGTATCAAATAAGCTCTTAAATAATGCATAACTCGATTCTTCACTTATCACTGCTAAATATTTAACTTTATGTAAACGTAATACTAACCGTCACAGGTAAAAGATATGGACGGCGTGCTGTCTTTTGCATCAGTCAGCATTTTTGAGTGCACGATTAACTTTATACTGGTGTTTTCAGGATATGCGCTTTCCATCATTGGACTGACAATGTGGCCTATATTCGTAGTTGGATCGTTGAATGGAAACTCGCCTGAAATAATTTATAAATTTTGTTTAACTATGCCTTTAGTTAAATAAAATTTTCTTACATTTTTGAATACGTACTTCTTACTGATTTGACCATTTTGTGAAAGGCTAATAAGTCACAGTCGTGCAAAGAAGCTCTAGTTTTCACTACTTGTACATTTTCGTACAATCGCGTTTGTCTCTTTTGCTATAAATAACGAAAACATTTTAATGTCATCAAATAAACTTTCTTAGCTTAAAGATAATATTGTTGTTAAAATGATTACCCTTCGATCCAAAGATGTTTTTCTTCTTTCAATAGTATTCCACGCGGACGAATTTCGAGGAGGGAGTGGTGGAGGTGCCGCAGGAGAAACGGCAGGTGATTTTGTGGATTTGTCAACAGCTGCATACACTGGATCCGAATTAACTGTTTCACTTGTACTATACATATAATCAAATGGGTCGAATGGGTCATACACAGATCCTTCCATTTGTGAACCGCCGTCTGTAAAACAATATTCATGATATTAAAATCTGTTTTATTCTTAAACAAGAATCTCGGACATTCTATAAATAAAGTATTTTTGCATGTAGTTTTCTACTTAAAATATTTACCATCGGCAGTATCCTTGGTAGGAATAGTTTCCTTAGGATCTTCAGTCTTGACGAGCAGAGGATCGAATGCCTCCAGAACACTAACGCGAACGTTCGACTTGTCCTCCGGATGGTCAAATATACACAAATCTATGAGATTGCTATTTGGTTTTTTCTCTATGACTTTTAAGACGTTCAGTTGGCTGTCGTCTGCTGCGTACGTTAACTGCGGAATATTGTTCGCCGGTGGCGGGGGAGCTATCGCCGGCCGGTAATTCGCTGGCAATGGCGGAATCTGAAAAGGCAATCGCTGAGTAAGCAGTGTTACATTATTCTGTTGCATTTTGTTATCAAAAAAAAGCATAAATATATTAGATAATTCAAAAATAAAATAAAATAAGATTTTCTCAATTAAATTTCATTTAAAATTAAATTATTAATGCAAGCTTTCATTACAATAAAATATTTTGAATTAAAACACGTGAATGAAAATAAAAACTTAATATTTGATTATTTAAAAAAAGGAAAGATTAGCAGTTGACATTCATTTCTGTGAATGATTGCGAATACTGAAAGGTGAAGAGTGAAAAGTGTTAAAAATTATTAGTAATAGGCATCAATGGAACATTCGTGTCACAGCAAACTCTAAACTGGCTATTGGTTTAATCTACTATTGTACCTGAAGGATATAAGTTCTAAAAGTATATGGATTCCAGGCAGGCTGGAACTATAAAAATTATAGATCAACTCCATTGCTAAGTTTAACGAACAATATTATCTGAAGAAAATTTGATTTTTTTCTAAGAGCATATATAAAAAATAATATAAAAAAATTTCAACAGCTTAACAATGATGAAATATAGATTTATTGTAATTCATAGCATTTGTGAGAAAAGCTATTTTTACCTGTGGAACAATATCAGGTACATTGTTGCTGATGCTGCCAGCTCTGGATATAACTGGACTTATTCCAGGAGTTCCTGGTGTGCACGGAGCTGTGGAACATTTAGGCCCTGGGACTGGCGCTGCTGTATTATACCTAAAATCTGTTGTTTGATATGCAGCTGCTGAACTGTTACTTCTTGAAACTCCCGACTTTTTTCGTAGTAATACAGGATGATTATCCCATTTTGGTTCGACATTTTTTCTGTACATTAAAAGAAAATATTTCATGAAAATTTATTGTTGCATCTAAATATAAAACATTTCTACCAAAATTTTTGTTATCCTTACAAAGGCAATGGAGGTGGAGCACAGCAATATTCTGATAAACTATCTTGCTTCACAGGGCTTGTGAAGTTGATTAAATCAGCAGATTGATTTGTTGTTGTTGAGTTTCTTCGAGGTACAGGAGGAGGTTGAAGTTGTACAATCATTGCATTTCTAGATTGACTAACATTGCTACCAGGCCTTGGTCTACTTCGTAATTGAAATTTGCTGAAATTCAATAATTAATTAGAATAAAATAAAATAAGAAGTTCTTATTTCGGTCCACAAGTTAAATGCTTAAACAAAGCAAGGAGTAGTTTTGAATAATGAAACACATTCTTTGAACATACTTTTCAGTGATAACGCCATCAGTCTCAGAGGTACTACTGCTAGTGTTACTGACAGAAGAGCTGGAGCTCTGTCTGTAACTTTCTTGCGTGCAGTTGTTGCCATACTGCTTCTGTTGTTTCTGCAGTCGAAACTTTTCCAAAGCTAAACTCTCCAGGCTCAAGGCTTGTGCACGCTCCAAATCTTCTTGGAATTGGCGATCATAATCGATCACCTCTGCTGTCCTTTGGGTGGACGCATTTCTATTGAAGCTCGACATCTAAATTGGAAAATAAAAAACAAACAATACAGTTATTCTGCTGTAAATCAGAAAACATACATAAATAACTTGATAAAAAAAAGAGGATCTATAATCTAATCTAGCTGATAATTTAACTTATAATAAGGCGTAGACTAAAAATAACAATTCAACTGTCGATCAATGCAAACACGCTAAAAGTAAAATAATCTTCAGAAACACAATCAAGAATCTATGTGAAAGATTATTGCAGAAAAATTACCATTTTGGAGCAACTTGCATTCTCACATCCAGCACTCTTACTGATAACTTAGCATCTCCTAACAACACGGCACCTATTGAAAAAAAAAAATACGAAGGCAAAACAGTGAAAAAGAAATTATGCAACGTCTCGCGTCAACAAACAGGAGCAACAGCACAACGAACCACTGCGGACCCCGCAGAAAAAAAAATAAAACAACGCGACTCTCGCAACGCTCAAAACACAAAGTGTACTCGGAGTGAAGGAGGCACAAAGGGATCCCAGAGCTGCACTGCGAAAGCGCAGCCTCGCGAGTGCTCGCCACGGCCGAGCTGTATAAGTGTATCCGCGAACGCCGAGAAAAAGAGAAGGGAGAAAGGAAGGAAGAGCGAGAAGCGAGTGTTGCGGACGGGACGCGAGAAAACAAGGGGTTCGTTTAAAGAGCCCGTGGAGTCGGCGTGGCCGCGTCAGCTGGGCTTTCTCGACGCGCGAAAGTCCCTCGCCAAAAAAGGACAGCCCCGCGGGGCCATCGTCTATCTATCCCGGACACGACGCCGCCGCGCGCTTGTTTACATTCCTCTCGGGGCGCGTCGCTCGCCCCGCGCCATCCACTCTCCTTACCCTGTCCGCATTATTGTCGGGGGATTCCGCAGCGAGGGAAAGCCGAGGAGTCTCCGTTGATAGCGTAGCCGCACCGCCGTTATACACCTCGCGGACGTGACATCTTCTCTCGTTCGGCCGCCGCCGCCGCCTGGGCCTTCTCTCCTCTCCTTCGGCGTTCAGGCTGCGCCTGTGTGCGCGGCGCGCGCATTGTAGTTGTGGCACACCATCGCGCTTCCGACTTGCCGCTCGTAGTAGCCCGTACAATGCCTTCGGCTCTCCGGAGGAGAGAGAGAAAGAGGGAAATCTTTGCACTCGGCCGAGCGTGAGTGCAGGACACTGGCTGCGCGAGCTGCAAAGTGTGTTGGTGCACCCACACTGCGCGCCTGCGCAAGACGACGCGCTTTCGCGATGAATGACGACAGACGCCGTGAAGTTTGAGACCTAAACTCGCTTGTTATTGGTCTCTTACGTTCGATTGGTCGATTTCCCCGCGGAGTGAGAGGCATGCATTGATATGATATGATAGATGATGCGACTATTCCAAATTTTCTTATCTCATCGTCATTGATGAATGAAATTTCACGAAATTTTTTTCGTCTTGTAGATTACACAACTGCAAGATTTGATATTTGAAGAGAAACGTATTTCGTACGTGTTTATACTTAAGTACAATAGCTTTACTGTTGACCATGTGTATTTATGGTAAAACCACTTTACGTCATTCAGAATTCAATAGTTATCCAGATACGGTTGCATATTATTTCCCCATATGCATAACATTCCAGTCAACAGATTTACTTATGTTATGTTTGGATAATCCCCATCCCCAATGAAGTAAACACGACTCCGGCATTCCCTGGAGAAAATAATAGGCGGAAACGGGTTTTGGGAAATTGGATTTCCCGTAAGTTTTAAGTTATGTACATACTTATATATGATAGCTTATCATAAAATTTTTACTGAAATGTAATCAAATAACATGCATGCTATAAATGTGAAAGAAGAACGATGCGATAGAAATGCATTGCCTCTATTTCACAAAACACGCAGTACGCTTGGAACTGCTAACTAGTGATCAAAAGATATCTTTCACACGAAAAGGTCAATTGGGATTGATTGATTCCAGAGTTACATAAGTCATAAAAATATTTTGCGTGAATCACTCGATTGGAATGTAGTTGCAAAATATTGCACTCGAATCAATTAATATCAATCACATTTAGATGGAATTTTCAAATAAATTATAAAC
This sequence comes from Eurytoma adleriae, assembly GCA_900480045.1. NCBI lineage: Eukaryota > Metazoa > Arthropoda > Insecta > Hymenoptera > Eurytomidae > Eurytoma > Eurytoma adleriae. The sequence continues at coordinate 20,482 of UXGC01000386.1, forward strand.
ATTTATGATTAATTTTATTTTGTAATTGCAACTGCAAAATCAAGTATTATGCCTTCTTTATCTCTTTTAGTAAATATTGTGATAAAGCAAAAAAACACCATTTATAGTATAAACGCGGTTTTAGTTTAGTTTCTTGTTTATCTTCAGAAGGTAAAAGTTCGAGGAATCACAGAAATTTTAAGAAAAATTGTGGCTCCGTAAAGTAGCGACCTCTAGATGTATTTTTAACTTCAGACTTCCATTATATATAAATATATTTGCATGTTCATATTTATACACACGTGTATAAATATATTTGCATACCTGAGTATAGATATAGCTTGCAATATAAATTTAATACATTTATCCCATTATCTTTAATCATATTCTTGAGAACATTACTTGATTTATGAATTTAAGTCTACATAAACCTCAAATTTATAATTTATTCATACAAATTTATTTTAATTATTAGCAAATTGTAAAAGTGCAATATCATTCAAAAATGTTTAACATCAACAAATTGTTTATTAATTAATAGAATATTTTAACAACGATGAAATTAAATCTCATTTATTTTTTCTAATTACTAGTACTACAGATTCGAGACGTCTCCCAATTGTGCACAATTTATTTGGCAATAATTAAGTTACATAACAAAACACCAACAGCAGCCCGTCCATTCGGCGTCCGCAACAAGTAAATCAAACGTCCATCAGTAACTAGTCAAATCGATTTCCAGCCATTCAAGAAAAAAAAAGTAAGAGAGAGGGGGGAGGAGGGGAGCGTGAACCAAGTGTCGCCTCGCGCGCCACCCCGTAAAAAAAGAGCATTATTATCACGTCGGCGCGGCCACTCTCTCCCGCAACAACACCCCCCGTGAGCCGCCGCCGCTCGTAATATACGCGTGCAGCACGGTGCACTCATCCGCGCGGGGCATCATCGCATCCCGATCGCCTCGGCGGAGTCGGCGCAGCGAAGGCAGCGGCGGCACAAAAAGCCCGCGGGGTGGGGATGCCGAGTGCCCCCTGCATACCGACCCAAGCATCGGCTCGCGTACACAGTATACAGTATACGAGGCGTCCGCCATTTTGACGTACGATCGCACATCCCGAGCGAGCGAGCGAGAGAGAGAGAGCACGCGCTACTCTCCCCGTGCGCCGCCGAGCGAGACACACCGCAGCGCGCGCGCGGAACCCAGTACGTACGTCGAGGCGTGCGAAGAGGTGGCCGTGGCATCGCACAACCCCGTCCCTCTCGCGCGCGCGAGCTGGGCGCCGCTGCACCGGAGGGCGAGACACTCTCTCCCGCGCCGAAAATTTTCGCCGCCTCCCCCCTCTCCCACCGCCGCAGCCGCCGCGCCACCCCCGCCGTCGTGCGCCTGAGCCGAGATCGACGTGTACGCGCTATACCTCAAACACCTATATCGCGCTATAGGTGAGCACGCGCGCGCGGTGCATCGGTAGCGCGACTTCCCGGGGCTGCGCGCTCGCCAGTGTGTACAGTGCGCGAATTCGTGCGGTGCTCGGTGCCGCGTGCGTCGGACAACCCGGTGGGACACAGCGCAGGGCCAGTGGACGACGCCTCTCGGCGGTAAGCTAACCTCCGGGCGAAGGTCGTCGCCTCGGCAGTGCGCGCGTGTCATGACCTGCTAGGAGCCGTCGCCCCAGGAGCACAGCCTCCCCCGGGTGCTGGAGCCTCGGGCAGGAGAAAGCGAGGCTCGCGCATCAGGGCCCTCGAAGGGATACTCGGAAGAATGGGAGAGAAGAAAAATAAAAACGGTCGCCGCGAGGTGGCCTGGCTGGCGCTGCGCTCGCCGGAAAGAGCGAAAAGGAGCACTTGGTGTGTGTGCGCGCGCGCGCGGCCACGGAGCCTCTATCCGGCCGATCCCCGCGAGCCGTGTGCCCAGGTCGCCGACGAGGAGGCCGGCGGAGCGCGGCGCACGTGTGACAGGTGCGCGCCGCTATCATAGGATCGATCCCCCGTCGAATTCGCCGTAGGCCGCACGCAGGCGGCGGGCTAGCGCCCCTGAGCAGCCCGCTTCTCCCCCCACCCTGCGACCAGCCGAAGAGAGAGAGAGACAGAGGGACACAGACAGAGGCGTACACAGTACTCGCGGAGAGAGAGCAGCAGCCAAGTTCGCCGTCCGGCCACGGAATCCCCGTCGCGCTGGCTGCGATCGAAACGCCGCGCCGCTCTCCTCCTGTGTGTGCAGCAGCGCGCTGTGGCGGCCGTGCAGCTCGCCCGACGACTCGGGGACCCACTGTGTGCGAACGCGCGAAGCCAACGCGCGCGCGGCTCTCCTGCCTCTCCACACACGGAGCTTGCTCTGTGCGCGTGTGCGTGCGCGCGCGTGGATTTTTCGCGCCGGCTCCCTCCAGGCCAACCCCCGGAGCCGCGCGTCCCCGCGACGTTGCGGCGCGCGCGGTCCGGAGACCTACCTCCTCTCCTCCCCCTCCGCCGCCCCTCTCGCCGCTCCCCTCCCCGCGGAAGTGCCAGTGCGCGTTGTGTGCCCGTGTTCCTTGCGCCACCTCCGGGGCACCGAGTGTGCGTGCGCGCGTCTTGGACTGAGCGACGCGGCGGCTCTTCCCCGAGGCCTGCAGCGGACGCCGTAGCCCCGAGAGACGCATCGGTGCGTAGAGGCGCCATCGATGTCGGCCGAGTCCGGCGCCTCCGCGCGGCCCCGTCCTCGATGCCTGCGCCGGAGCGACGCGGACGAGCGCGTCCCTGAGCCGCGATAGACAGCGTCGCCGCCGCCAACGAGCCGAGGTAGCAGCCAGCGTCGCCACCGGGGGAACGATGGCTCTGCAGCAACAGCAGCAGCAGCAGCAGCAGGGCCCGGCCGCGGCCCTGCCCAGCATGCCCGGGGCCAAGGAGCCCGCGCCCCAGGATAGGGTCAGGGAATCCTTCATGAGAGATCTGCAGCACTTCCACGACACCAGAGGGTAAGTCCGATGGATGTGGTTCATGGTTTTATGGGGATACGCAGGATGGCGAGTTGGGTGTTTGGTGCATGGCTTGGAAACGCACAGTTAAGTTATGGCAAGTGGATAAATCAATGGATGCTTTGTCGATGTAAACTGATGTTGCCACATCATTTATAAATAAAATAGAGGATTAACGTGGAATAGAATGATCGAATGGCTTACGTGAACGTTACCTATTTTATAAGCGACTTTGTGAAGATCACAAAGAAAGAGTATTTCGAATTGTGACCAAAAACACTTTATTAAAGTTTATAGCAATATTTAGTTATTGAATAAAAGTAAAGTGTACTATAATTTTGAGATAATACTATTACCTTAAATACGTATTATCGAAAAATATTTATACCTGTACAACTAATATAAGAAATTGGAACACTTATGACTATGAAATCATTCAAATATTTTATAGCTGTAGAGATAATTATAAACTCTGAATGGTATAACAATCCTCAATTACAATATTATCTAGATTGCAAATACATTAAACATTCTTTGTGTGGTTTGATTCTGATTAAAAGAAAGTTTTGCGCACTTTTATTGAAGAAGATTTTGCTATATTTATTTTTATTATTTAAGTTTATATTACAAATTAACTTATGATACAATTTTGTATTATAAGAACAAGTTATAAGATTGTTTTAAAAAAGAATGCAATGTATGTAAAATACTGTTTTAAAATCTGTTTAAAATATGATTTTATAAACAATTCATTATTTTGTTATAAAAATGCGTATTTTAACAGATTCTTTTAGATAAATAGACTGTATTTTGAATGCTTTTATTGTAGTTGAACAAAAGTCATTAAAATGGAGTCAGTGATTCTATTGCACTTTGAGGTTAGGTTTATGTTTGATCTGGTATATTGAAATATTAAATCTTTTCATTTTTGTAGTCATATTAATAGATTTTTAGGTACTATAAGATTTGAGAATATCAGATTCTTATCATATTAATATCGATACCAACCAAATATCTCAAATTTTTTAAACCAAATCATATAAAGACTAAGAAATTGCTAACATATAAGTAATATGTTAACTGCAAATTTTAAGAAAAATAATCTTATAATACTTTTATTTACCCAAGTTATTTACTAGCGTTGATAGATGCGAAAAAAAAAAATATATTATTCATTGACAGGTAAAGATTAAAGTATTCTCTTATAAATAAATTCAATCTATACCATTATATGAGATCTTATGATCCATGCAATTATCTTACAGATCACCTATAGCCTCGATAGGTTGCAATTTCAACTAAATATTTCACTGCCTTAAAAGGCATTTTGCCTTTTTATTGGAAACTATTTATAGTTTTCTTTGTCATCAATTCTGCGACATGTCATCTGTTTTAATAAATAAAATAGCTTTAGATATATTTTTATTGATTTTATTAGTTATTACTTTAATATTCCTTTAATCTTAGAAATAATTTTAAAAATAATACCTTTTTATTGTTTCAGAACGCCATTCAAGAAATTACCAAGAGTAAATGGAAAGGAGGTGGATCTCTACAAACTTTATACACTTGTTACATCTCGCGGGGGATGGATACAGGTGAGTCAAATATTCTGTTTTTAAAAATTTATAATCAAAAGTACTACAAAGTTCTGAGATATTGACTAAGTTCCGTAAATAAATGAATTTAGAAAGTGGTGGAAATACTTTCGGATTAAAAGTATTCTTTCTTAATAAAGTATTGATGTAATGCTGCGCTTAATAGCCTTGTACATCTAACTATTACACAATAAATAAAATATAACTGGTACATGTATATCAACTGTAGTGTATTACCAATTAAATACACTGAATATTGTTGTCCTATTCGGTACATTAACTAAATAAACTTTATTAACTTTTCTTCCTTGCTCACTAAAAAAAAAGTGTACGATACCACAAAAAGGCGAAAATTAGCGAAAGCACACATCAAAAACTTTATTCACCCTCTGTAAAAAAAAAAGAGACTTATTCAAAAGCTATAAAAGAAAGCAATTGAAGAGAGCCGAGATAACGAACTATTTTTTCCTCGCTCATCAAAAAGACAGGGAAGGCCGGTGTGTGTGCGCGGGAGGCTCCTCTCGCACGCGTTAAACCCCCGCCGGCCGAAAAAGCCCGCGTTCGAAAAAAAAAAGTCGGTCGGCCCGTCCGCGCAATGAAAAAGAAGGAAAAAAAGGACTGCAGTCCAATATACACGGAGGGAGCGGTACAAAACTGTGGCTCAAAAATTTCGTTATCGATCCCGACGCGTCCACTTGAAAGCCTCTCGCACACACGTGCATACTTCAGGGATATCCACAGACCCCGCGAACACACTTACACAGCCGAAAACGTCCGGTTGTGCCGGCGTCACGGGGGGAAAGGGGGGCACGCTCGCTTCCGGTGCGGCCCTCCCCTGGGAAAAACATGGCGAAACACGTGTGAGGATGAAAAGGCTGTATACCGTACGAAAATTTTCCATGGTACAACGCGGTACACTGATGTGTTTCTCCCTCTTGCTCCAAGGGACCGTGCGGTTATTTTCCTGAGTGCGGGACACGTCTGTGTGTGGGTTTACTGCCGGTTTTATATATATACATAAATATATATATACATGCCGGCTGTTAGTGGAGGAGTGAGAGAGAAATAACACATGGAACCTTGTCGAAATGAAAAGGCTAAGAGACGCCGGGAGATTCATTGCAGTCAAATAATGAAGAAAGAGCCGATCGTTAAAATCGTTATTTGCGATTATTCGAAAGTTTTTTTCGCAAGTGTGCCTTCGCGCTCGTAAATGAATAAATTCCGGCGCAAAAAGTGACTTGGAGCAAACATTAATTATTGTTTATCGATAACGCAGTATTTATTTTGTTTACGAGCAACATTTTCATTGCACTTGCTTTTTCAAACGCATTTTATTTTGTTTTATTTCTGCATTTTAAACATTACACATTATTAAAAAGGCGCGTTTAATAAAAAGAAGTTTTAATCAAACAAAATATTTAATTAAAGTATCTTTTCCAATGTCGATATTTGACAAATAATATGGAAAAGTTGTAATACCAGGAAATCGCGTGTACAAAATCAATACTAGGAGAAGCCGAAAGATACGCAGCATTAGCTCACGTCCGAAAATACTCTCTATCAAATTAGATGCTTTTATCACTGAAAAATCGGCGGGTTAACGAGCAACTAAAAAAAGAAGCGGCTCGGGGGAAAAAGGCTGATCTTGTACGAATTGAGCGGAGAGAAGGAAGGCAGATGCGCGGGGGGAGACGCGGAGGCGAGGAACGAGGAATGTGTATGAAAAGCAAAAGAGGGAGTGTGAGAAAAAGGTTGTAAACTCTTTAAAGTCGGACGCGTATTCTCTTTCGGAGATCTTGCGCTTTCAGAGGATTTATTTAAAAGTGGAAGAAGACCCTTTTCGCCAGCCGCTCCGTCGGCTTCTTTTACGTCGAATAATGAAATATTGCGATATATATCTTTTTACTTTTTTAACGATTTGACTAATGTTCGTTGGTGCACGATTTTAGTATCTCTTTATTTGCGAATCTTCGACTGTATCTGTTGAGTGCACACTTCAGTTGATGAAAGTTTTTCCGCATTGCAATAAAAAAATGTGTACATAAAAGCTTCTAATTTTTATTAGATGTGTAAAGGACAAAGGAAAAAACGTTCACTTTTGTTTATATCAGTTTTATTCACCGTATATGACATAATATTAATTGCGACTGTTTCTCATTATTTACTCTTTTTATTCCTGTTTTCATTTATTTGACTTGAGTATTGTAGATGACACAGATGTGTACTCTTTTACATTTAATTTGAAAACAGGAATCTTGCATTCATATTTGGATGATTATCTGAAAAAGTGCAATATTTTTCGTGTAAACTTCATGGTGTAGTCAATACTTTACTCGCAATTTAGAATTTTACCTTCATTTTGAAGTAAATTAAGTTTTACTTTTATAAAAAATTTCATTCTACCTAAAAAATCAATACAAAATATCCACGGAATTTACTCGAAAACTATTGCACTTTTTCGGAGAATCATTCATTTACAATTTACAATCACCCACGTATAAATAATTATTCAGCGGATTAAAAGAAAATTAGAAATATTAAAATAAATCATACAATATAATAGCATTCTTTATACAACCGTCTTATACCCTAAAACAAATCAAAACGTGAATATCTTCGCCTCCAATCTTTAATCTTCACAAAAAAAACTCGTCAATTGACGCAAAGAATCCGCGCTTTACCGCCTTATCATCAGCCCCCCGCCAATCTGAAACGCACGAAACCCAAATCCCTCGCGTCGCCGTATCCGCGCTCGCGAGCGCGTCGAAGAAACGGCGAAAAAGTGGGCCGACGCGGCAGCATCCGTAGCGCGCGCAAGCTGCTAGGCCTAAGCGCGGCGCGCGGGCGCGAGGATAACGCGGAAGTGGTGCAAGGTCAGGGTCGTCCGAGGGAGGCACACACACCGGTCAGGCCTGGCGGCGCGTTGGTGGGGGTAAGAGAGCACCGAAAGAGAAAGAGACACGGGCGGCAGAGCCGCGCGCGCCCGCCGCGCGAAAGAGAGAGTGAGCGAGCGGGGACAGCCTCCTTGCGTGCGTGCGCGCACGCGAAGGGTGCAACGCGAGGCCGGTGCACCGGCCGCCCGGCCCTTCCTCGAACTTTGACCCGGCCCGCGCGCTCGAGTTCGACGTTCTGGCGTATGTAGCCTTGTACGGTCGTCGCTTGGTATTTGCGGCACTTTTTGAGCGAAACGGAGCAACGTAAGCTATGGTGCTTATGCCGATGTGACGATGGTGTTATTATTTAGGTTTTTTGGCTTCTGCGTTATGTAATAAACTGCGTTATGTAATATGAACTTGAAGAAATATGTGTGAACTTGTTGAAAGAATGTACTCTGGTCAAAAGTGATCGAGTCTCATGCATTTCTGAGGTCAGGAAAAGGTTTTTGTGTTTGCAAACGAGACATTTCATAAACTTTTCACGACTTTTCAAAACCAATTGCTCTAACATTTTAAAAACATTGCATAACATTGAAAAATTCTTCAAATACGTCTAATTTTTACCAGGAAATATTTAAAGGAATTAAAATTATATTTCAATTTTGAGCTGCACTAAAGGGGAGTAAAACAAATGGCAGAAAAATAATTAAAAAGGTGATAGAAAATTAATTTTTTATGTACATTCTTCAATAACGCTACAGCGAACTATATGTTTTGCAAATGAATGTATGAACATTACAAAGCTTCGAATGCCAGCCTTTGTGTAGTGATAGTATAGGTATCTCTGGAAAATCAATCGATATCGTCAGCCTGTGTTACGATCATCATAAATTGTATATATATACGATAAATTTAAATTTAGATTGGCGATTACAAAGCTTAGGTAAATTGTATTGAAGTGGGCTTATCAAGTTTACGTTAATTGACTATCAAAATGAATTTAACGTTCTATTTTCGTTACCCCCGCGACATGTGTATTTTCGTATATCCCTTCGATTTCAAATTTACCTCTGTTGATAGCAGGATTTGCGTTGCTCTCACGGTTCATTTTTTTCTTAGCGATATTTCAAAAATGATAATAAGTATAGTGTTTGAAACGTGACTGAAGTACATACACTGAAATTCTTAGGTCGTTTTCTAGGCTGTAAGCAAGTGTTGACTGTAGACTATTAGAAAGCTATGCTTTCTAAGCGATTTATTTATACTTTTACCCGACAATGATACGTTAGCGAAAAAATATTCTTTTCTACATGGGAAGTTACACTTTTAACTAAATTCGGAGTTCAATTTTACAGACAATGAGATTTGCAGATTTATCAGCGCACCTATTTTGATAACAGTATAACAGCATTACACTTTCATGATAATCAGATTAAATTTCTATTTACTCTCGCGTCTGAATTAAGGAATTAATTAAACGACAAATGTCAATGTGCGGATGACAAATTTAAAAATACACAGAAAATTTCAGTAGTTAATAAATTTACCGTGCAACCATTGCATAATTAGATAAATTTTAACTCAGGGAGTAATTCATTCCACAGAATTACAAACTATTTACTCATAAATAAGTCACTTTTTAATATTTTGTAGTAATTTATTAATTTCATATTGTAATTCGTTCGCCAGAATTTACAAAAGAAGTGGGTCCTAAAAGAAAAAATTACCGATGAGTAGTAACTATGTAATCATAATCAATTGTAATCAATATGAGAAGTCGGTACTTACATTTTTATAACAGCATAATATTACTTGATTCATTTATACCGGTGAACTTTGACACATCGCCCCTAGTGGTGACAAAACCTGCTGTCTAATTATCATTGAATAACTACTTCAACTACTGCTTTGTTACTAATTGTAAAAGAATCGTAAATCGTATAATCATTTATAAAATCGACTTGTTTTATCCTTCAATCATTGACAACAACTGTTACTAAAATTGCAATAAATAACCTCTCTGTTTTAAACAAAAATACTATTTAAATCATTTTTTAGGAATAGTTTATTAATTACTATTTGAAAACATGACTGTTTCTTTCAAACTCATGCGAGATCTTTTGCAGCCGGCTATTCGTTTTTTAATCTTTTATAAATCGTGATGAATATTCCGTCGAAAATTTACACTCGTTAAACGCGTACCTAAAAAGCAAACGCACAAATTTAAAAAAACAAAAAAAGATATCCGTCGAAAGTTTAAACAAGAAGCATAAATGAAATAGCCACGAAATGCTCGGTTCCCGCGCGCGCGCTCATAACGTTTCAAATCACGTAGCGACATAAACTTTCCCGAATCCCCCGCATGATTGACTTTCGAGCAGGAGGCAGCGATACGAGCCTGGCCGCCTTAAAAGCCGAAAGAGAGCGAGCCGCTCCTTTTTGCAAATTCGCGCGTACCTCCGTCTCCCTCGCTCATGGGCGTGTTGTATTACCCTCGGCCGGATTATTATTGTCCGCCCGCGGCGGCCTGAAAAATTTCTGTCCCGGACAAAACTTCGGCCGCCGCCTCGCTCGCTCTCGTTATTTTCCGTCTTCGTTTTGCTCGCGCGCGCGACGCGTATATAGAAATTTTCAGGCGAGGCATGCGCCGCGCGCGAGCGAGACGGCGGATTCTTCCCCGAAGAGCCCCGCGAGCTTTGATGCCGAGTGAGCAATGCCCCGCTCTCGTATATATAGTACATCCGAGGCTGCGAATGCGCGTCGAGTGGTGGATTTTTTGAAATTTGATCGACCGCGTATTCAAATACGCCGGATTCTTTTCAAAACTAATCTTGTTTTCTTTGCTCTCTAACGATGATAAAAAATCGTGGAATTTCCGTCTCGATTGTTAAACTAAATTGATTCTTGATTATTTCATTTAGCAAAGTGCAAAATCGATTGCAGACCGGATACTCAGAAATTTACTTCTAGACAGTGCGAGCTATTTTTGCCGACAGCGCATTCCAGGTGCATTAAATATTTGCGTCGAATAATTGGTGAAATTATAAAGTTTTTCGTTAAAAACGCGAAGGAAATCTACTTCTTCGTTCCACACTATCCTCTGCTACTGCGGGTTTCTTGCCAGTGTCAATAAGACAAAATTTATTATTTAAATAAAAAAATCAATAGATGCCGTTACATGCTTATATAAAGGCCACGATAAAAATGATCGTAAAATCTACTTCTAGTCAGCCTTCATTCGCTAATAAGACATTATTAAACTTACGTAAGAGAAGTACAATCACGCTATCGGTACGACATTTTACCAAATAAAATACGCGTTTATACCCGGAGAGCGCACGAGGAAACACATCGCTAAATCTTTACCTCCGCTTACGTAATATTTCCCGCTCGAAACTAATATTAAATAAAGACAATTTACTATTCTTAGTCCGCGAGTGCAGCGGCTAATATTCGCTCCGACGAGCGCAGGCGGTATTATCTGAGCGCGCGATTTCGACCCGTTGAATATTCCTGCGAGCGCAAAAATTTCTTTTCGAAATGCACCGCCGGTGCGTTTTCCGTTCGTTTTGGGCCAATGCCACGCGCGGCCGGCCGCGTCGCGCGTTTTTCCTCCCCCACCGGCGCGAGCCTCGAAATCCGTCTGGCCCAGGTCTGGGGCACTGGACACCGTGACGCCGAAGATCGGCCGAGAGCCCCTCCTCCGCGCGGCCGGTGCATCGGCCGCTATATGCGCGCAACGAGCCAAGTGGCGGGAGGCGCGGGAATGCATACTGCGACTGTTGCTTCCATACCTTCCGGTGCGCGACTTTTATTTTTCTTTCGATTCGGAGATTCGCTCGAATTTGTTTAAATAATTTTCATAATGTTGGTACGCATTTTTTTAATGGTTGCCTGGATAAATATTTAAAAATAGTTGGGTATTGCGTGATAAGTAAATTCGTAGAAATAATGCAAAATCACTGATATGTAAAATGAGGAAATGTATATTACAGACATAATAAAAACTGCGTTCATTATCTTATTGTTTAAATTTACGTAACTCAGATCCTATATAAAAAATTACATACAATTGTAAATGAGTAGTGTGCAGATGTGCGTGTATAGTTTAGTTGTATTTCCAACAACAATTAAAGAAAAATAATCAAGCAATACAAAAAAACCTTTAATAAACAAATAAATAATCTACAATACAAAAAAAAGTATAATAAATAACAATAATTTTTTAATTATTTTCGTGATTAAAAAGTAAAAAAATTGTACAGCCAAGAAAGCAGCGTAAAACGGCATTAAAAAATACCGAAGTGCGCCGAGACCGGGGGGAAAAAAAAGATTCGCGCCTTTCTGAATGCTATACGAACAAAGGAGATACTCTAATTCTACCCAAAAAGGCAATCGGATAAGATACTCTCGACGGCGAGTGGCTGGGAGTTGCAGCGGCGCTACTGCAGCCTAAGGGGGAGTAGGAAGGGGGTGTCAAGGAATCCGAGACCGAGCGCGAGAGTCGCGCGATATACTCTGCTGAGTCAGGTGCCACACTGCGAGGAGGTGCGACGAGTTGCGCGAGCTCTCCAGGCTCGACGGCGGAGCAGTCGTCGCCCCGTCTGCTCGCCGACACATTTTATTCTCGAAAGTGCCCTGATGACACGTTCGCGTCGTATTTTCAGTTGTACTCCCGTTTTTGCCTCCTTTAATAAATTACTATTCGATGATTTTCCTTTTATTTAATTTTTTGTTAGATCGGGTTTTAGCAGATTTCTCGCTAAGGTCACCAGTGCTTAGAGCAAACGTGGACTCGAACAGTGATGTATTGCGTGCGGATTCATCGTTACTCTAATCATCGCGTGCTGTTTGCAAAACGCATGGGTACATGTGTAAGAAGTAGGTTGCGATCCGAGCTGTAGATGAACCTACGCGTAATTTACAACTGGGCGAGTCTATACAACGTTGATATTGTTTCAAACAGTTTTCAAGAAAATTTTTTTTCTTATCAAAAAATATTTTTAACGTACATGAAATAAATAATGCAGTCGTCAAACGTTAATACACAAAACAAATTTCAATTAAAAAATCAATTATTAAATGATTCTATTGTTTTCAAAAGTACACGGGAACAAAGGAATTTAAACACAGATTCTCTTCTGTAAATTAAAAAAGAAATATATCATTATATTTTTTATTTTTAATTAACCTTAACAACACAAATAATAAAAAAATCAACATTCAATGTCGCACATCAATAATCGCAATTGCTACAACGCAGTACCTTAGCGTCCTTCTAGAACCTCTAAGCATCGAACAAAATGTTCAGTTGAAACAACTCGTACTAAAAAAAATGAAAAGAAAAAAAAAATAAGTCACGATTAGCAGGCGAATCGTCGTGTACCGTACCTACGCGTAAAGTGTGCGATATCCCGGCGCAAAGGTGGAGGGGAGCTCGCGGAGAGTTACGGCACTTCGCCGTGCTCGATTCGCCGCCGCGGCGGCGCGGGCCCGTCATAGCAGCCGCGCACGTTTGTTCCGAGGCGCGAGAGCGGTCGATACGGCAACACCGCGCCCGAGCGAGCCTCTGCCATTTGCGACCGTCCGCCGTGGACGCACGAAAATCGCGCGAAACTCCCCCCACTCCAAGGTACATCTTGAATCAATGCGATTTTTCTTTTTTATAAGATTTTTTGTTTAATAAACCTTATGATTATCAGGATGAATATCTTTGAGGCGAGGAGGGGATTGTTGATTTGGCAGTCGGATTTGGATTATACTTAAGCTTAATCTGGTTAAGGAGGTTCGAGATCCGTTTGCAGATTTAGTTGAGATGAAAATAATTCGTATAATTAATAATTAATTAACAGTGTTGAATTCGTCAGTTTAATTTTTTTAATTTGAAACTTCAAAGATCTTGATACAAGCCATGTGTGAGCAGTTTTGATTGGTGCTCCGAAAATTAAAAAGTAACTTTTCATTTCATTTTTTTATGAAAGATTGAAGTAAAGATTAATTAAAATTAAAATTTATTAAAATGACTACTTTAGTCAAAGTAAAATATTTTACTCTCGCATTTTTTTCCAATTTGTAAAACACTAAGTATCCTTCAAAAAAATCCTTGATCTATTTCCGCCGCAAAATTAAGTCCTCTTACGTCGTCCCAAGTTAAATTTAATTTCTTTCACGTAACCGTCGGAACAATGAAAGTGGCTATCGTCGCGAATAAAGCGTGAAAAAGAAAAATCGACACCGAATATTCGCGCGCCGCTGCGCTTACGGCGCGGATAGTGGCGCGTCGGACTAACCGCGCGTGATGAGAGGCGATCCTCGCGGGCGCGAACGGCGAGCGATGAGCGACGCGCGCGGCTCGCGTCCGGTTAATGAGCGATAATTGCGTGTCCGGGCCCTCGGAAGCCGCCGCCTGTATATACCTCGTCGTATCCGTATGTCTGGCAACGTCGCCGGTTCGTCTCCTCCTCGCTCTCGCTCCGAACAGAAGGAGACGGACTTACACGAAACCGTGCGGCCCGAGACCCGCGCGAGGGTGGCCCCCCTCGCCTCTCGGTGTGTCCCGATCCCTCCGAAAGATTTTTCTGGCCTCCGGAGAAAGAGGAATAGGAGAAAGAGAGGGACGGATAGGCGGGCGCACACGTGCGCGCCCGATGCTGCCGAAAGCCGCCCGTCGCCGACGCTACTCTCGGATTGACGACCGTCGCCCGCGCGCGCTGGTCAGTCTTCTCGATGGAAGACGGGCGACTTTTTGCTCGGGGATTTTTTTTTTCGAGGAGGAGAAAGTATCGAGCGAATTTGTTCCTGAGATTGGCAGTCTCGAAAGATTATTATAAATTAGAATATTTTCGTTGTTTTTTAACAAGTATAACATTTTAATTGAAAAGTTATTGTAAAAATTTTTGTGTAGTAAAGTATTAAATTGAAATTACTTGAAATACCTAGTAGATGAATTCTACAACGATTGTAGTAGTAAACATTTTTGGCAGTGCTTCGAAAATCTATTTTGATTATTATGAGCTAATGAAATGTTTTAGTAACCTCTATAAATCCCATACCTTCATTTCGGAGCAATTTAATCTGAGGCATTTTTGTAAGATAAAAATGCACGTATTTCTTCATTAATTGCAATTTTCAAGTAAAGTAATACGCATAACAGTCCCCAAGAAAGACGTGGCATCAATCACGATTAAAAATATACTCTCGTTTAATGATGCTATTTGCGGTAGAATGTTCAAATCGCGGGAAATATACAGAGAAGATCGTGCGTAACGCTGCGCTACAATTTTGTTTTCTCTGAAGCGTTTGATGTTGCTCGAGCAGAAGGTTGAAATTTCAGTACATACGCCAGATATTGAATTCTCCTTATGAACCGTACGCGTAGCTAAAAGTCGTAAAATTGTAGTAGTAAAACGAAGGCAATTTGAATTTTCGTCGAACTTTTTTTTCGAAAAAAGAAAAAGTTGCAAGAGCGAAGTATTTGCGGTGCTCCAAAATAGTAGCTTTCGCGATAAAGTTTACCAGCAATTGCTGAATGGAGTCTAAAAGTTTGGGGTACACCTGTATTTTTCTACTTTTTTGTACAACCGTTACATTTTCATTTTTCTACCAAACGAACTTTCCAACTACCCGTACGGGAGCGCGTACCAAAAATGTTTTGCGCTCTTTTTTTTAAAAAAACCTCCCACTAAACTAAATTATAGAAACCAGTAGTGGCCGCTCGGGAGCACGTTTTTACGTGCCCCGACTGCGCGAGTGTCAATATGCGGTTTCGCTCGCAGAATCCGTATCTACTGTGCGGGAATTGAAAAACCTCGCGACTCGCAGGTCCTTGAACGCAAACACCTCCTCCGATGCCTCAAAGTTAAGCAAATATAGAACTCTATGGATCGTCGAAGCATTTCACATTCTAAAAATGTACCTATGGAAAGATACTAGGAGTTAAACCGATATTCTATCTAAAATATCGACTCATCTTTTATTGATAAAAAACTTGGTGAATAGAATATGCTCCGAAAATGTTAAACGAACAATTTTTAGACCATTTTGTATGCATAATTTTTTTTAAACATACCGTTACTATTTAAAATGCCAATTGTTTTGTTGATGAACGGAGTAAAGACTTAATTGCTGAATCAGATTATCCCATTGAAGTCATCAAAATCACAATAAAGTCGACAGATGAAACGATCTAATCGCAGAGGCGGTTACAAAGTGAAGCCTGTAAGAAACGAGGCGCAATAAGTTACGTTAAAAAAGACGCAAGTTAAGAACGATTCAAAATGATTTTTGCTGTAACAAACTAACGAACATCGCCAAATTACCGAACAGTAATTTATAAATGACATAAACAAATTTTTTACGAACAAAAAAGAAGCCATCAATTCGATCAATTCGTTCGCTAAAAAAAAGGAGCGTATAATGCAAGCAAAAACGAGTCTGCCCACAAAAGGAGCAGCAGCGCCAAATTAGAAACGAAAAGGAAGGCCGCGCGCCGAGTCGCGAGGGGGTGAAGAATCGGAGCGGCGTAAAATTGATGGATACGCGCCGAGCCCGGAGTGGAAGAGGTATATAGAAGAAGACAGTCGGGAGGAGAGCGCATGGAGCGGCTCCGCTCAGCACCCGCATACATCCACGCGCGCAAACGTATACACACAACACTCGTACACACACAGTAGGATGAACGAGAGACGTGGCAACGTGGCGTCGGAGGCCCGGCGGAGCGAGAGAGATAAACGGCACCGGCCGCGCATCTGACGGACTATCACCCGAGCCGCGCGCGCGCACCGCTGCTGTATACCTATATATCGACGAGTCGCCCGTGCGAAAGCCACGCGGATTTCCTTGCTTTTCCCGGATCGAACGACTTTTTTTTCGGTGCCTGAACCTCTCCCCCTTGCCTCCTTTGTTCACTGCCGTGCGCTCCCGTGGACGGCGGCCGCGACGATTCCGGTCGTGCCTCGGCAAGTGGAATTTCGATCGGATTGTGCCTTGAATATGTTTTCTCGAGATGCTCGTTTGATATATAAAACTGGATGGTTCTGGGACTGCTGTAAAGAGCAAATTTATTCTTGCAGTATAAAAATCTCAGTCGAATAATTAAACGCTAAAATAATGGCGTAAGAAAATTTACTATAAATTCTTAGAGGTCGAGGCCAAATTTTATGACTGACAAAAATGACCACAGTTATGGCAAATTTTGCTATAAAGAGTGTAATTTTGCCAAGAATTATAGTAATTTTTCTCAAGTTTCCTTCATGACAAATGACTTATAGCAAACTTTTCTATTTAAATTTCTCATTGAACAGTTAGAAATGAAATAACAAATTAAAAGATTAAAGTATTTATTGAAATAAAAATTGCGTTTCCGACTGCACTTTTCGCGTGCAAAAATGTGCAAGTGCGAATATTAGCGTTGCGCGGAAAAGTGGTAGTGCACCGCGTAGCCTCCTGCAGCGGTTCAACTCCTTTAGCTGCGTTACGGCGCTGAAAACGAATGCGAGAACGAGGGGGGCGGAGGAGGACGCAGGGAAAGTGAGACGAAGACAGAGGCATGAACAGGAGTTGAGACAAGAGTCGTTTACTTGAAGAATGCACCGAAGCGGCAGCTGTCCTCCACTTCCGAACACCTACTCGTTGGCTCTTCTTTTACGTCTTTCTTCGCTGGCTTTATAACTTATTCATAAAACCACTAATCTTCAATAATTTTTTGAGAAAAATATTAATTTTTTTATCTCATTTTTTGTGTTTAATTATATAATAACTAATAATCCATGTAGACAGCAAACAGCGTTATTTTGGATCTTAAATTTTTCTTACTAATTCTAATAATTACTTTTTGACATAAACGTTTTTTTTTAAATTGTAAAAATAAAAAAATTTTTTTCAAAAAATATAAATAATAGGTTGTTTTTAAGGTGTACAGTACGTAAGGATTTAATGTATATAAAACAAAGGGGTTTTCGTTTGAAAATAAGTTTTTATTTGCACGGTAGTCATGCTGGTACACGGAGTATAGTGGTCTGACCATGACAGACTTTCACTCTTTCTTCAAAGTTTCTCTATTTGTTTCTCATTGCAAAATGAGTTTACTGCTTTTAAGCTACTGTAATGCTTGTTACAATCGCAACAATCGCATTTATTATTATCATTATTGATTATAAATCAAATATTACATAAAATATACCCACAAATAACAAATACATATTACTCGTAAATTAGGCTTATTAATCAATACACGTAAAAACTGCGCAAACAACAAAAAAAGCAAATAAAACGTACACGGTCAATGGAAAGATCCATTACGAAATAAACAGGGTAAGAAAGGACAAAATTACCACAAAATGCCTTATATCCTGCAGTTCTATACTACTTTCCAAAATAATTCCTTGTAAAGTAACTTTTCTACCGATACTTTTCGTTCGTCTTAATGCGAGTTAATTGTACCGCTGCGCTTTTGCATAAAAGGAAAGCAGCGCGTCTGTTCTCAAGCTGCCGCTGTTATAAAGGAGGCCGATGCCGTGGCGCAGTTGGCAAGCGCAATTTTCACTAATTAAATGCAACACTCGCGGCGCTCGTCAACAAATTTCAAAGCGCGTGCACGGCAACGTCTCGAATTCGCACGAGGTAACGATCGCGCGATAACGAGTCGAGGAGATAATGCTGATAAGTGACATAACGTACCCGCGAGCCTCGCCCAGTCGTAACTTAGGAAACTGTACTTCGCCTTGTATAGTTATTCACCGCGTATTTTCTTCACTTTTTTGCGGTGGAATCGAAGAAGGGTTACGCTTAAAGAAAGCCATTAGGATTAGCCGGTCGGCTTAGATATTTAGTTAGCTTCTGTTTGCTGGGATACGGTTGAGAGAGTATAGCCGAAACCTGAGATCTTCTTGAGCAACGGATTTAAAGATTTTATCAGTCGTTTAAACTACTTCAGAGATATTTAGGTTATTTAAAAATCTTCGTTCTTATAGGGTGTAAAATGTATATTTAATAATCGCGCTGAAATATAAAATAAGGTTATTTCTACCGGTGATCAAGATTACGAGGATAAAGAAGCGTGTAGTTTGTTTTATGTCCTTTTTATTCTATTCGATATTAGTGACTAAGGCAAAGAATATAGATAAGCAAAAAAGACATGAATATTAAAAACCTGACTCAAATGTTACGTTTTCATGACACACTGATATCCTAACGTTTTTCGTATCAGAAAAATGGCAAATTGTTGCTATTGAAATATATTAAAAAACGTAATATTAGCTTTCAATATAATTATAATTACAAGAAATTTTATAAATAATGTAAACAACAAATTTTTTACAACAATCCACTTAAATCAAGGGATCCATAATCATACATACGTCCTTAATTTAAGTCTATTCTTGATTCCACTCTTTACTCAATTCTAAATGTTACTAATACTCGAGATCACTAAAAGTCATGAGCACCACTATAATCCCCTCGCTCTACAGTTCGTAAAGCGCCCCAACCTCCTAAATAATCCTCGCTGACCGGGCCGCTACCGCGGACTTCTTCTGGCCGGCAGCAGCACGTGCAGCGCCTGGACTTTCTCGTCGTGCCGAAAAAGAGTAAAACGGCCGGGGGGGATTCGCGCGACGGTGACTCGCGCGCTCGCGGCATCAAAATGGCCTTGGCCGAGGCGCTTGCTCTCCTCGCGTATAATACACTCCGCGGGAGCGAGCGAGACAGCCTCGCCGTCACTTGCTCGCGCGCGCGCGCTCCGCGAGCGCTCTTTGGAGGTCACTGCACCTTTGTGCACTGCGCATCCCTCCCTCTTTCTCTCTCTCGCTCGATCCGTTCGCTGATCACTCCGGTGCACTCTCTCGCGCGCGCGCACGAGTGTTCGCTCGGTTTTACGCACACACGTGTGTGCACACACTGACGTAGGCGGGTGCGCGCTCCCTTCCGCGTTTCCCCGCGCGGACCTGCAACGCGCCGGCGACCAAATTTCAGCCTTTGCTCGCTTCGGCGTGGCTTTGAGCCGCGCTGAAGTCTTCGTTACAGGATGTGCCGAGACAATGGACGGAGATGCTTACCTGCGGTAATTGCCGTTGCGAGGCAGGGAGACTCGGTAATAAGCAAATTTTTCAAACGTTGAGAAGATATTTCAATTTTTCTTTCTGTACGTTTTTTTTTTGCTGGTATAAATTTAGCGAGTTTTTTTCTTTGGATTGATATAAATTGCGTGAATGTACGTGCTCTACATTTAAATTGGTTATTTCTTCAGATTGAGCGAATATTTGAATCTGATAAATTGCACTATTAAATCATTACTGCTCTTTTCTTCAATTTGTACGCGGAAAAATTTAAAGTTGAATCAGCCGTTTCACACTGGCTGATGCAACATATCTTCGGTATTGTAATGGTTTAATAGCGTAATAGTTTAATAGAGCAGATGTGACACTTTCTCTTTGATATCTTGTCTATTCTTTCAAGGCGGTTTGAGCAATATATGAGTCACGCATTTTTGTAAATTTCCAAATACTTTACTTTGTCTTAAAAATTCAAGTTTCAAAATACTACTATTGTTTATATATGAATGTATACTTTCATTATTAGATTAAAGTAAAAATAAATTGATTTTCTAAATTTCATTCAAAAGAAAATATTCTTTGATATAAAAAGCGTCGCGTTTGGATTAATTACACAAGCTATCAAAACTTTGCTTTGTCTAGCGATGTGCATATGTTACCGTTAAATAGCGTCTCTATTTAAGTAAGATTTAATTAAGACCCGCGTAGACAGGGCATTATACTTACGTCGTTTCTTATAGCGACCTTACAGTAAAGTTACTTTGAATAATTAACGCATGTGCAAAAGTTCAGAACTTGATTAGATTTACTCAATTTTCAAGTTACTTAATGTAACTTCAAACTGTTGAAGTGAGGGTACAACACGCACAAGCACTTAAGCCATTTGCATAAGTAACTTTGCACCATGTAGACTTAGTATAAAATATATCAATTTTAAAATACTCATATCTAAAGGCTTCAGTGTGATAAGTATGCGTACCCTTTATGAAGAACTGCGTATGCATTTTTAACCGATGCCCGAGCTTAACGACCAAGTTTTACCTGCACTATTATAAATCTAAACGAACGTCATACTTTTAATGCGGTTAAAAGTACTTCGTGCGTACGACAAATGACTCAACCCTACTCCTCGGAAACCGGCCGTCGAACGTGTGACGTGGAATAATACTCAAGAGTTTTCGATTTAAAGCATGCGAAGCGCACGTCTTTTTCTCCGCGAGCAGCCGAGAAACGAGTATTTTCTACGCATACCTGCGCGCCATGCAGATTACCACCTTCCGACCTTCCGGCCACGTCTGTAATTATTGTTATGCACACACCGTTGCCTCTCCTCTCGTCGCGTCCGTCCTCTCTATAAATCGACGGGCAACAGCTCTACGCTCACTTTTTTTTATTCCTTTGTCCCGCTGTCCACGCGCGATTTGAATTTTAGCATGATAATGAGGCGCGCAGGTATATTGCAAGATTACGATCTACCGGTATTTTCTGTACACTTCACTTAAAGTTCGAGCCAACCTTCTTATTGGAACCGTGAAGTGGATAGGTTGGTTTTTCATCTTACGACCTTTTTCTTTTTTGGATTTATTTCTTCTCTCGTGTTTCTCTGTATTCTGGTGGGAACTATGAAATTTCGTAGAATTGCTTATTAAAATGTACATCGACAAATTGATATATCCGATTAAGTTTTACATGATTTTAATGATAAATATTTAAGCGTGAAGACTTATTCAAAATGTTTAGATAAGAATACGATATATAGGACTAGTAGTATACAAAATATTATCAAGACGTATAACGAAGACACAAAAGTCAAAATTAATAATATGCACTTCTCGATTCAATCTATCTTAATCACCGACTTTACTTAACAACTAAAGAAGTATAAACAAGTCTATTCACTAAACTTCTGCAAACAACAAGCGCTTGAACCATGTCTTCAGCCTTATCCCACCGAAACGACTAGTCTTCCGGATCGCACCCCTGCATCCCTGGCTCCGCAGGCGATACCCCGAGCCGGCCGATCGGTTCTCAACGCGACGGAACGCGGAAAAGACCGCGGGAGAGGCAGCCGGCTCCACTCGGAAACCACGAGGCCCGGCGTCGCGGCGACGTTCCCCCTCTCCCTCCCTGGCCGAGCGCGAGCTTCGCCACGCGTATCAGGGCTCATTCATGCATTCGGCTCCTCTCTCGCTCGTTCCCGCGCGCACCTCCTAGGCGCTGCGCGACGCGAAACGCCGAGGGAGAGAGAGAGAGAGAGAGCAGCCGGCGGCAATCAGCTGATCCCTCCTCTCTCTCTCGCTCTCCCGACGACGTCGTCTACTCGGCGGTGACGACGACGCCGGGCGACGGCGGTAGACTGCACGTCGCCGGCAGAGCCACCCTCTCCCCCTCCCCGGCGCCTCTCTCCCGCAGTCCGCTGGGCCGCGCCGCGCCTCCTCCTCCGCCCCGCGAGGACGATCAGCTGACTGTCAGTCGTGCGCGCTTTGCGCGCGTCGTGGGTCCGCTATACGGTGTATATATACACACACCGTGCGCGCGCGCGAGCGAGAGCCACGTGGTGGTGGGGCAGTTGCCGGCGGGCAGGCAGGCAGCGCACCACCAAAGTCGACACCGTGGGTCTCTAGACCGTCTTTCTCTCTCGCGCGCTGCGGAGCTCTCCGCGCTACGTTCGGCCGCACTACGACCCACGTGCACACTCGCCGCGGCGCGTTTTGGCGGGATGTGTACGCGCGCGCGCTCGCTCGCTCGCCGCCACGTGCTTGCCCGGCGCGAGGGTGGGGCGGCGCACGTTAGTGTGTAGCTTCGTTCGCTCTCGCTAACCCGCTCTCTCTCTCATGTCTCTGGTTGCTGCAGGTTCACCGGTTCAGGGTTGCGAATACTCGCCGATCGTTAGACTGCGAAACGGTGGGGGGTAGGTTTAGCTGGCGCTGCGGTGACGGGCGTTTGGGTTGTGTTTTGGTTGTTGGGAACGAGGGGAGAAGGATTTTGATGAATGGCTCGGCGCGTCTTACTTGTTTCGGTATGTTACTACTTGACCGGTAAGACCGAGGGTGGTTCACTAGCGCTACGCGTAATTTCATCTTTGTAATCAAGTTTTAATTTCGTAATCGTAATAATCAATTTTATTAATCTAATCGCTAAAAATTATATAATAATTGTTTTTTAATCAAAAATAATTGTTAGTATTGTGATAGAAATTGAGACGTTTGAAGTAGGTATAGAATGTTAGTTAACTTAAGTGGCTTGTTTTTGTACATTTGTACATCGTTTTTTCGAACATTATTTGTCCGTTTACTGAAATAAGAAGAGCTAAAGTACTTACTAACTAAATACTAGCTGCAAACATTAGTTAGTGAATTTCATCCTCTCTTTTACGATACTATATTACGACTTTTGTGTAGCAATATTTTTAAAAAACATTTATTTAGAAAGATTCAATATCCGCACGAAGACCGTTTATTGTTTTTTTCTTAAAATTGAAATTGAAATCAAAGTGCATTTGGCTAGGAAAGTCGCCCAATATCACCTACTGGTACATTTCCCGTCAGGTGGACTCCGAAACATTTTTCCCGATAACGAGTCTGCTGTCTGATTATCTGTTATCATTAAGCTGTTATCGATAAGCTCTAAAATAAATAAGTATCTTAAAGTTACTTTTTAATGCTGGATGCACAATTATTAATGAAAAAAATTCAGAAATTTAATGTATAGTAATCAATGTAAGATCAATTTATTTAAAAAAACTCTGCGAATGTAACTCTTGATTAGGTTGTCTTACATAATCAACATTTTTTCAAATTATTATAAATAATTACTTCCTTGTAACACGATTCCCAAGAGAATTATCGCAACATCTTTAAGTACGAAATTTTCTACTATAAATCAAAAGCGTTAATTTTGACAAGTTTCATAAATCTTCTGCTTACGTCTATCAATGAAACGGCGCAAAATACTAGCAATTACGCGCAGCGAGCGTGAAAGCTCCGCGTACGCGGAACAAAACTTCGAGTGACCAATTAAGCGAGACACTTTTTGACGTTATATTATACAGCGCCTCCGCGCGCGCACGAAACCGTGAAAGCTGAAAAAACTCGGAGTAATTTATGGCTCGATTCGTCGCGGCTTTGACGCGATATCTCGAGCAGCATGCGTTCGACGTCGCCTCATTAGTCGCAGCGAAGACAGGCCGGTCCCCGTTGTTTTCTACCGGTGAAAAAGCCGAGCCGGCCGTTTCTCACTTCCTCTCCTTTTTTGTCGCTCGTTTCACGAAGTCGTCGAGTTTCCCGATTAAGGACGGCGCGGGAGCTTTTGCCGTCCGGCCTGGTTGGTCCGTAACCGTTCGCCCGAAGAAAAAGCTTGCGGAAAGTTTCGAGAGAGGTTTTTGCAAATTAAAAAGTTGCCGGTTTCCCTTGTTTTGTTAGAATCTTTTACGCCGTCGTTCGAAAATTTTGACAAAAAAGCGTCCACTTAAAACCACTCGATTCGAGTGAAAGATTGACCTTTTACTCAAATACAGACACTTTTTTTATTTCTTCACTCTTCTCATTATGAGAGCGTTGTAGAATCGTGAGCAAACCACGGTACACTTTGCTACACTACCAACGTTACCTCAAGATCCAAAGTAATTAAAAAGAAACTGAGCAACAATGAAAAGACGGAGTACAGCCGCACCCATACCGCGGAGCCGTTCGAAATCGGCGCGAAGGTGCGGCCTCGCCGTAACAACAACGCAGCTACGTCTAAAAGCTACCTACACCTCCGAGTTCAGCGGCTCTTGAGGTGCAAGACAGTCAGGAGTGGTGCGCGCGTCGCGTGGGCCGCCGGTCGCGGACCGATAATAGCCGCGGCTCGATGACGCCACGCCGGCCGCTCACCTCCTCCCCGTCGTCATCGGTGGCGGCTCCTCGTGACTTCACGCGGCTCGGCTACGCGCACGTGGCTACCTGCAGCGGCGCCCGTACTACTACGCGTTCGAAAATGCGCGCGCCCGCGCTCTCTCGTGCTCTCCCGCGCACCGGGGAGAGAGGGAGAGGAGAGAACCGGACCATGTCCTACCCCAAGCGAGAGAGCACGTGGTGTCGTGCACACGCGTACACACACACACGTGCCTATATGCTACTTTCATCGGAGCTTAGTCCATCGCGCTCGGAGAGGAGCGGCGCGTACACGTGGGCCAGGAGAGCGCATGCGCGCCCGCGCGCCGCACGCTCTTCTACTCGTCGCCGCCGGCTGCTAGGCTCTCCCGAGTGTGTCTCAAGGTCGGCCGAGCGGCCGGGGGGGAGGGGCCGTCCGGTATCAGCCGCAGATTTTCCGCCGGCCCCCCTAAAGCCGCCGAGTCGTCTGCTACGAGCCGCGCGACCGGCGAGTTGAACCGGCGAGCGGGAGCCGGGTATGCCTGAGGCGACGCTACCTGTTTAGGTTTGACGGTCGGAAATATCGTAGGATATGGAGTTCAAAGATATGGATTCGAGGCGCGTACTGATTTGTGAATGAACGGACGTGTGGTAATAGTTGAATCGGGAGGTCATTTTTTCCATAACTTTGAAATAAGTGACTTCCCAATAACTTTTTAATAAATTTGTATCGTTTTAATTTTACCATTAATAAACGCATTAAAATTTCACCAAATGTATCACCAAATATTTCACTCGATATTTATTCATTAAAATTAAAACCCACTTATTGGGCCTACATAATATTAACTGGTACATTTACCGCTAGGTGGACTCTTGCAACATCTTTCTCAGAACTAAGTCTCTGCTCTGACAGTTTTATATATGTTCCTCTAAGACCTGGATATAATTGTTAACAAATCGATTGAATCCTTGCAAACGTTTGCAGTATTACAATGTTGTAATCAAATGTCAGGATTAACTTACTCGCTTAGGTAGTAATTATACAGAAACGTAATTTTCAATTTAATATTTAAAATTTTAAATAATTTACCTCAAATTAAATAATAACTTAATGCTTCTATTGCTATTATTTCAACGAGATATTATAATTGTAAATTATATATTCTTGCCATTTCTGACAAAACCTAGCTTATCATTATCTATCGATTTTATCAATATTAATTAAATTACCTTGAAAATAAACTCGTACGATGTTAGTACTCAGTTTCATGACCTTCTTATTGATTAATTGCGAGGCCAATGTGCCATTTACAGCATAAGACAAATACAAACTATAGGTGATAACAAAGTATAGTTTTGTTTTTTCTCTTTAATTTTTTTTAAATAACTTCGTATTGTTTGCATCCACCAATATTGTAATCTTAATGTAATAATAATCTTGGAATTATGTCATGCGTTTTGAAAAGCGTTTCTCCATAAAACTAAAAAATCATAACCAAAATGCGCAGAAATTACGTTGCCTACCAATATTAAACGGCCCTAAAAAAAATTTTGTGTACCAGTTTAATTTACACTTTAATTAAAACAACGGCACATTTACCTGTCGGCCGAAGAAAAGCCATAACGACAAACCGCGCGATCATCGCAAAGGCGCAGCGGTGGCGCAGCCCTTAACGTACAATTATTAAGACCTCGCGGCGTAGCTCTCGCGGGTCGAAAATAAAATTCGATCAATCAAAGTCCATCTCCCGCTACTCCGGCTGGCCTCCCCTTGCCTCGCGTTTTCGCTCTCCGCGCGTGCTGCGACGGCGCGGCGCATCGACGGGAATAGCAGCGGGCGCCCGTCCAGGGAGTCACTGACCCACTATCCCCGTCTGATTCATTAAACGTAAATATAGCGAATACGCGAAAATATGCTCGCGAGCCCTTTTTCGAGCAGACTCGCTCATTGTTGCCCGCGCGATCCCTCTGTTTCTCTCTTTTTCGCGATTGGCTATGTACAGTACACTTGCTGTGGGAGGGAATGGCATTATGCGGCATAGCAGGGCGCGAGGCTTTTGCGCCTGCGTGCTGCTCGCTGGCTCGGCTCTGCCGTGAGTATCGACTGCGTAATAAGAGCGGCTTCATTTGGCGTATCGAACTGGGAATTGTTTATGCTCGATGAAGGACCGGCTTTGATTGAGAACATTTTTTTCGATCGTTTAGTCATGAGGGACTGAAGATATATATTAGGCAAATATTTTTAACTGTCTTGAGTACTACAAATGTGTATCATGAAAAATTTTCTTTTTAACGGATATAAAAAAAATGAAAGAAAATCATAATTATGTCGTTCAGGAAGGTGTTTTTTGTCAATTGTTAAATAACATTCCATTTTACAAAAATTGTACTTTCGATATTTGAAAAAAACATTACTATGAATTTTTTTGACGGATTAAAAAACTTACAGCTTTAAAAATTCGCAGTCTTGTAAAAAGACGGTAGAATTTTTTGTATATTTTTTCCACTTTGAAGTTTGAAAATATAAAAGTGCTTTCTATCTCTTTAGGAAAAATTGAACAACCGTTGAAATTTTATATTTTTGAACTCGAATATAAAAAACTTTGTTATTATGCCTGAGCACATAGGGGGAAGAAAGGCAAGTTGTATATAGGATGGCGCGCAACGTAAAATCTCTCTCAGCCCGGAAATAACTTTGCCACTGCCGCCGGTAACACGTACTGCACACCACGACTTCGTTTATGTTGTTCCTCTTTTCTTGCTTTGTTTACGATTCCCTTTTTTATGTACGTAGCTCTCCGAAACTTTGCAAAATACTTTTTTCCAATTTATTTGCTTATTGGGATCCTTTAGAGAAAATCACGATCGTCGGGGAGATGAACGAGTAAATATTTTATTTAAAAAATGGTTTAAACCGACACAATAACTGTATTTACATCGATTGAATATTTTGCGAAATGTTTTAAAAACTTTTTTTATATCTCTCGAAAAGAGATACTTCGAGTTCGAATGGATTTTATTTTAAAAATATTCCCCGCTCCGTGAAAGCAATTTTATACCCGTCGCATGCATGCAGGTGAATACATCTTAAGAAACATAAACTGTCCTGTTCGCATTATTTATTGATACTTTGAGTTAATAAAAAATAAGATTTTTTTTCAAATAAAAAATATTCTTTGCGAATGTAATCTGCTGTTTATTCGCATGATTCGCAGAAAAATTTTCGCAGTAAATGACGCTATCAGAAATGGTATACAATTTCAGCTCGCAAGGCTCGTCAGATGTCACAGGCGCGGTGTCTTGCGAGTAAAATAAGAAAAAATTATTAACAGCACATTTACAGAAAATATTATTTTTACGGCGTAACATATTTTATTCTTACATCCATTATAAAATTTCAAAAGAATAATTTTTTTATAAATGCATTTTCTTTTAAATATTTAATTTACTGGACATTTTACTTCATTTTTAATGTTATTAATGAGCGACTATATAGAAATATGCGCTGCCGTCGCGTCGCCGACAAAGAAAGTGCAGACGCAATTAACAGATGCAATGACGTTTTTTCCATTAAGCTTCGTCATTTTCACACATTTGCTTATTATCTAATGCGTCCCCTTTTTTCCTGTTTCAGGTGAACTCGAAGAATGAGTGGGCGTGGCTCTGCGAGGAGTTCCATCTGCCCAGCGGCTGCGTCAATAGTGGCGTTGGCCTCAAACAAATTTATCTTCGGTGAGTTGCAGATTATATAGCCTGTTTCCTACATAAGGAATTTGAGTTTTACGAGAATCCCTCCAGTCCCACAGAAGTTACATTTTTATCTTACTTTTGATTGCGTTATCAGGTTTTGGTAGAAATTGGTAATCTTTAAAATAAAAATTTTAGTGTAGCTGTGCTAAAAATCATTGAAAAAGGATAAAGGCAAATGTTGTAATATAACATTCATTTACTTTACTCAGAATTTTATTTTAATTTATTTATTAACAATCGATATTTTCAAAGTATTATACATTACAAATTTACATATACTAGATCAGGTGCGCGCTTCGCTCGCGGATATTCTTTTTGCAAGTTAATGTCAAATGAATAATAATAAAAGAAAATAAAAGATAACCACCGTTCAACCAATCACAACGCGAGAAAAACTAATTTCTATGAAAAGCCATGAATTTTGTTATAAAGGAACTTTCAAAATATTTCAACATTCTTTTATATATTATAATACTTGCACCATAAGCTAATTGATAAAAAAAAATTATAACGATTCAAATGATCAAAAACTATCTGGAAGTAATCGACTTACTGCACTACATTGCAAGATTCGCGATCACAAAAAAGTAGCAAAAAACCATCCTAATTAACCCTACACCCCCGAATAAAGCCAACCCCCCGAAATCGACGTTCGTTCGCGGACCCCTTGCGGTTCCGATCATATACCCCATCGCGCGCTCCGATCCGCGCTCTCGCTCTCTCGTGCTCCCACTAATTCCCGATGCCCTTGATATTCTTTCGCCTCCTACTCTCCTTCCCGTCCGCGGCGTCGGCTTCTTGCGCCGCGTCGTCTGCTGCCCTTGATCCCGGGGCCACGTCCCCCCCCCTCCCCTCCCTCCCCACCCGAGCGGCGCTTTTCCCTGCTGCCCGCACACGCCGCGGCACGCGCCCGGCCAGCGCACACGTGGAAAAGGACCAATCGCGTGCCCGGACGCCTTTAACCCGTCCCGCGGCCCGTTTACGCGCGCGGGGGTTGCGCGCCTCCGCCGGGCGCTGCGGCTGATCGAGCTTGATCTCGCCGGGTTAATAGACCGGGAGCCTGTGGTCAATCATCGTGGGGATTTTTTGGAAGGAATTACTTAGTTTTTAAGGGGTGTTTAATTTGGGCGAGTTATTGGAAAAGAAATTGTTTAGAAAGCAGGTTTATGATTTTAAATTTTACTGATTTTAAGATTTACTAATAATTTTGTTATTGCAGGTATCTGGATAGATATGAAAAGGTACACTTTTTGGGTGAAGATGGCCATCAGGCGGACGACGATGACGAAGACTCGAGGCATCGAAAATGGAACGCCAGGTCGCTTCATTCTGTGCCACTAACTTATAATCATCATCAACATAACATAGCTGGTATGAACAGGAATATTGTGTACATTTTTACATCCGCGATTTACTTATTATCCCAAAGAGTCGCTCTATTTGTATGAAAAGTGCATTATGAAGCGATACACTTTTTTCAATCAAGTCGTAAATGAAAAATTATTCAAAATTTATTGCCGATTGCTTTTAAAATGACTTTTTCCAGACTCGAAAATTTAATTTAAATCGAAACTCCATTGGAAAAAGTAGGTATAAAAGAAAATTAAAATCCGATATCCGCGTCTGCAGTGGCAATTGGAAAAGAGCGAGAATACCACAAAGAGTAGAAGCTTGAAATGCATTTACGTTGCAGCCATTTGTAAAAGTTTTTTTTTTTTCGTTAAAAGCCGCAAGGAAATAGTTTTTAAGAAAAAATTCGTTAAAAAAATTCATGATTAAATCTTAAAAATATAAAAAATTTAAAAGGAAAAAATTATTATTAAAAATCTCATTGATAAAAAGCTGACATAATTAGGAACGCTTCTAGTTTGAACTTAAATTAACCAGCAGTCTGTCTGAAGTACTTTATTTTTGGCACTACCAGGGCATTTTTAAACACATATTGATTCAAATCTACTTTTTCATTTACTGTCAGTTCAGCGTGTACTCCGTTTTTTAAACTCTCTTCTTATGAAATCCAACTATTATTCCTTAAATGTCATTGTCCATTATAAAAATAAAAATAGCGTAAAAATTCTTTTATTATAACAAGTAAAACAGCTCCGCAAAGGAAAGCCGTCCGCAAAACAGCGACCTGTCATCATTAGAATGAAAAAAGGCTGCGAGTCCGTTTACATTACCTCGCGTCAGCGCGAATTCAACGAAACGCGAAAAAAAAGGCGTCGTATGTTTGACGAATACATCAAAACCGGCGAGCGCGCACACAGTCACGGTGACGCGATCAATACGCGCATTCCCCGTCGCGTGTACAATGCATCGAAAATGAGCCGCGCGAGGAATCCCATCTCCCCCGCGGTATCTCGTCCGAAATCCAAAAATCCGGGTCGCCGGATTAACCGTCGATTTCATTACTTCCGTCTGGTTTGGGATTCGTCGGAAAAAAAGAGGAAGGGAGTAGTCGAAGAGACGAGAGTCGATCCCCGCGGCCGTGTGCGTAAGTACGTGTGCACGCGGCGCGGGTGACGAGAGAGAAAGACGAAGATAGGTATACATAATGTACGAGATAACGCAGCGGCAGGCGCAGATAGACGGAAGTCGGCGCTCGCTAGATGGATGCGCGACTATATCTATACGAGCCGCTCGCGAATGGCCGACCAGTATACGGGGTGTTCCAAGAATTTCGTTTAGTTGATTAATTTCAATGCTTGAAAATTTGTTTAAAGTACGGCAGGTTCATTTTAAATTAAGAATCATATCAAAAATAATACCGAGAAGTACTTATATCAATTTTGAGATGTGTATGTTCGTATAGATTACGCGTATTACGTACAGCAAAATTTGAAAGTTTGTTAAAAAATGCTCGAATTACCTACTGTTACATACGTATGTACACTGCGAAAAAATTCTAGTAAAAAGTACTACATACTATCCAAAAAAGTGACCACTGACTAACATTGTAGCGAAAAGTGACTGTACGATATAGCAACATTTTCTGTATTTATAATAAATATTGTAATTTTTACTAGAATTTTTTCTCAGTGAACGAATTACAAGTAGACAAATATTGTATAAAAAAATCACTGTAGTCGAAATTAACATAGATATTTTATTTTTCGACTTTGTCCTCCCATTAATAAAGACTACAGTCATTTTTAATGCAATTCCTCCATGTACAAATTAGAAAAGCAAATAACAATAGTACTCCGCGAGAGTCTCGGCGAGAGTAATCCGCGCAAAAAAAAGTAAAATCCATGATTAATTTTCCTCCCTTCAATCTCAATTCCGCCGTTCCGCTCGCGCGATCGTCGAAACTGCGTATGTACATCGCCATGGTAATTACCAGGCCGGCACCGTCCCCGCGATCTCGCGCCGCATATCCCGCGGAGCTGATAATTCGCGAGCACCCCGTGTGTGCACGCGATCCGCGCCAGGCCGCGGGCGCGAGAAAGAGAGAGAGGGAGCGAGAGAGAAAGCGGGTGAGCTCTCGGGTCTATATCCGCGGCGCATGCGTGTCTCGGATCAATCCCCGTCGCGGCGCTATATCCGGGAAGATCCGTCGTCGACGCGCGCACCGACGTAGCTCTTCCTCTCTCTCTCTCTGTCCCGACCGGTCGACGGCGTGCTCCTCTCCCGTGCCCCCGTCGAGGCGACGTACCCGCATACGTATGCACGTACGTAAGTACGGGTCGCCCCCACATTGCCCCCCTCCCACCTCCTCCTCCCGTTCAAACACAGGCGCCAGCGCTATGACCCCCCGCGCGACCAGACTGAGAGAGACGTGACGCGAGCGCCGCTTTCCCCGGGATGTGCGTATCCTCGACACCGTTTTTCCGCGGCTCTGCCGTTGATGCGCCTTTTTTAATTGACTGCGAGTTTCGGGTGGATAATGAAATTCTGGAATCAATTGAAATATAATGAACTAGGCAAATATTTTTTTTTATTGCGATAGGGACGCTTGACTTTAAGACTAGTTGAACTTTTATTAAAATTTAAAAACATCTTTTATTTATTTATTTATTTGCAATTATACCGGACGTTTACCCTTCTACATAGTAATAATAATTGGGCACAGAAAGGCAAAGTGCAATAATAGAATATCTAGAATCAATACAGAGCATCAAAAGATAATAATTATATGCTTTAATAGTATAATAGTATTTTTAAATTTAGAACAAAGTATTCCTATCAATATCTGTTAATAGTGTAGTGGAATCGCACATGACTATGATGATTATACTCCAGAATACTTCTAACATTTCTACGGTTATAATATTAAAAGTTATTATAATATTATTTTAAAGTTTTTTGTAAAATTTGTTTTCAAAGTTCAGCGAGTTCAACATTGAGTATGTGGGAGGAAAGCAATTATAAATTGCTATAAAGACTTGCGTGTAAGGCGATATCTATGGAAGCCTTTGGTCTGTGTATCTATGGAACAGATCGGGTATTGACGGAAAGATAATTTTTTTTTCTACGAACTTATATTTCTCGACGTAATGTGAAGCGATTACAGTACTACGGCTTGTTAAGAATTACGTTTAATCCAGTTTTTTTACTTAACTTTTTTATGAACTTAACATATTATCCATGTACTTTTTTCAATACTCTACAATATATTTTTTAGCTTTTCAAGTTTAAAGTCAAATCTAACAGATTTTTTTTCTTTCTTACGATGAGACATCGACTCCAAGTCACGTTCTTTATGTAACAGAATTTAATCTGTTAATTCAAAGATGAAATCATGTCTGTTATAAAGACCACCAAATTACAAACTTCCCTTCAATAAATATAATTCTTTGAATTGCCGTTCAAAACTATAAATCAATTAATTTCACGTTAACAAGATGACGTCACAAAATTGAAGGAAAAAATAACAATATTAGTACGTCAAAAGGGCAGAAATACCACTGTGTTAAACAAGTAAATAAATAATTAAACCTTAATAAAAAATGCCTACACAATTAAAATACAAAAAAGAACCTAAGAAAGAATCCAACACCTCGTTAACCCGTTAAGTTACGACAGCAACGCGATCCGAAAAAGTAGGATGGCGCAGCCAGCCGTCCGTGCGCTCGGTAGCCCGCGCGCGTGCAACTTAGCATACGCGAGAGCGTGTCGAGTACCTCTCCCTGTGTGTACATACGTATACTTGCATACACGCGAGCGGGATGCGCCGAAGGTGGCCGCGGCCGAGCTCCTCTCCGCGGTTCGAGACAAAGAAAGTCCCGTGTCGATCGATATAGCGGAGGAGGAAGTCGTCGGCGGCGCGCCGCGGGAGAGCGGAACGTCAACAAGTGCGAAAAGAGTTGGACGCGCGGCGCGCGCGGGCCCCGCGGCCGACGAGCCGCAATCAATAAGCGCCTCGCGGCCGAACCGGCCGGCCGTTCCTCCCGCGCTCGCGCCCCCCGTTCGCTCCGTCGCTTATCTCGGGCATCGCTCGCTACTCGCTTTTTTCTTCCCCAACACTTTCGCCGTTTTTCGGAGTCTCGCCGCTCGAACGGCTATAGAGATGCTCGAGCGATCGTTAACGACTCAATTCGAATCTTTCGCTGCCTTTCCAAAATTATTGACACGGTTTAAGTGAAATTTTTTAAAGAAACATTTATTTTTTTATAATTATATTGTGTCTAAAAAATAAAAAATTTTCCGAAATATAATTTACGAATATATATCCATAATATATTCACATATATATTACTACATAGAAGATTGCTGTTAAATATCAGGAAATAAAAAGGAGAAATATATTTAACTTCTTGCGCAAAACAGTTATTTAAATCGTCTTTGATGTAAAGTAGGAAGAAAAAAATTGGCGGTGTAAAAAAATTATTGAAAATTGTCGGCAGCGCCGAGATGAACCCTTTGAGACTGCGCCGGCTCATTACCGCGGTAAGCGACTGGTGGCTTTGTCGCCGCCACTCGTCGACGCCTCGTCTGCGCGTAAACAGTAGGCGCCTGCGTGAAGCGTGTCGGAGCTCTTCTCGCCAACGCTCATTTCCCTGTGGAAAAGTCCATGCTTGCGCGTACTTTACGTGGAAGCTGCCCTTTTTTTTACATTTTCATCGTGACGACGTTTTCTAACGTAGCAATAAATGGGTTAATTGAAGTAACGATACATAGTCGTTGGAGAAATAAAAACATTTTTTTGTAATATCTGTTGATTAGTTAATCAATTATTAAAGTAAAATTTATTCTTCAATGCATGTGAATGACGAGTCAATAAGTACCATTTTAAGACATTCAACTGTAAATAACTATAATTTCCCGTAATAACTCGGAAAGATACAATTTGTAAAATAAATACTACTTGAAGTAAAGAAAAAAGTACTCGCCAGTACCAAAAAACGGCACACGGTGTCCATTTTTTTTTAAGAAAAGATAGTTAAGAAAATTCGTCGACGTCTTTTTCACTCCGTTACGATTGCGCCAAGCACTTTTTTCCGTCGCTTGTACACGTATATTTACCCAGCTACATCTATCGAAGAGGCGCACAGCCTTGCGCGGATCCGCCTGCATTATATATCGCATTACAAAATCAATATAGCTGCGGGACAAGTTTCGCAGCACGCGGATGACAACGAATTATCGTGTCTGCGTATGTAACGGGCAAAGTTTACATTCGATAATGTTCCGTGACCGATGGTCGATCATCAAAATTTTAAAATTAGTTTTGGACCCTTTCATCACAAGGTCTTTCTATCTCTTGGTAAATCATCTAAAATCAAACAAAAACGAATCACAAAAGTTTATTAAACACAATAAACATAATGCAGAAATAATTCATCATTTTAATCTATTATTTGACATGAAGCTTAATATCTTTGACAAAAGTTACTCCTTAAATTTTTCATCAATTGCTAAATACTCTGCTTAAAAACAAGCCTTGTTGATGTCCACATTTATTTCGCGTTAAAAAAATGTGTAAAATACCGTAAAACAAATATTTACAGCTAGTACTTACAAAACAAATTAACAGTATAAATCATCCATCGAAAGTAAAAATTTTCCAACAATGACTAATCTGACGATTGATTGCTTTTTCAGAATCGCTGCGCGAGTACAATGGCCTGTCGTCGGAGCTGTACAAGCCGTCGAGCTACGACAAGCTGGCGCTGTCGCTGCTCTCGCCGCTGCCGAACGAGCAGGACTTCGCGATCAACGTGTGCACCTTCCTGTCGAACGAGGGCAAGCACACGCTCAGGCTGGACCGCTGCCCGAGGCTCGTGAACCACCTGCTGGCGCACGCGGGCGTCTTCGACTCGCCGGGCACGCGGCAGCTCTTCATCGAGGTCTACTCGCGTGTGCGCAACTACTCCATCAACTCGTTCTGGCAGGACGTCCTCGACGCCCAGGACCTGCTCGACCTCACAGACGAGCGGGCCTTCATCAAGAAACCCGTCTCCGCCTCCAGCCAGCGGACCTTCAGGCGGCGACTCGCCGAGAAGGAGAAGCAGAAGAACCAGGTGGTGCCCGATGTGGTCAACCTCGACGAACCATGTCCCATGGAGCTCGATAATGTACGTTTGACGTTGTATTTTGTAATGAGTGCGAAAAATACGTTTTTGGAGGAAGAGTGAAAAAATTGAGTTTGTTTCGAAAATTATTGTACTTCGCGCACATGCCGAAAACAGTATTTAATACTTTCACTACTGCAACACTCGTATAAAAATCATGTTTTAAGGATGGAGATTGCTCGAAATACTCATGAAAAATATTTTATCAAAAAAGCAATAGAAAAAGTAAGAATTTTAGCCTAAATAAAACCTTCAAGATCCTTTAGAACTAGAGAAAATCTACTTTGAAAAGTAAAAATAACTTGTTTTCAAAATAATCCTACCTATGAAATATTTCATCTTTGTACTTAAGATTGAAGAATTAAAATATTTGTAATGTAGTATTATTGTCGGGCATTTTTAAGGAATCCGATTTATAATGATTTTCGAGTAGTTTCCATTCTTAATGCGAAAAATGTGTAACCACGCAGTTATTAGCAATTATTTGCGAGCATTTAAACTACAATTTCTGCTTTTACAGGGTCCTCTGGAGTGCGACAGGCTGGAGAGCGGCATTGAGATACTGGAGGAGCGACTCGCCGCCAGCAATGGCCTGCATCATCTGATTGACGAGGCCTCGCTGTCGTCCACGTCGTCGAGTCACTTCAAGGACCAGAACCAGAACTCGATCAAGT
The DNA here is from genome assembly GCA_900480045.1 of Eurytoma adleriae. NCBI lineage: Eukaryota > Metazoa > Arthropoda > Insecta > Hymenoptera > Eurytomidae > Eurytoma > Eurytoma adleriae. The sequence continues at coordinate 56,727 of UXGC01000386.1, forward strand.
TCGAGGACGACGACAAGGATCTGTTTTGCGTGGGTCGTACCCTCGGCACTCAGGACCCGTACGGTCAACGGGTGCTTCAAATAGCCGCGATACTGCGCAACCTCAGCTTTACCCCCGAGAACGCGGTGATACTCGGCAGGAACCGCTGCTTCCTGCGCTTCGTGCTGCTCTGCGTGCGGGCCAGGTGGAGCAACTTGCACCAGCTAGGCTTCGACACCCTCGGCAACATCGCCAACGAGATCATACTCAAGGAGGCCGGTGAGAGACTCACCAATGTCATGCTCTCGTGCGTCGCCAAGGGCATCGAGTCGCAGGATAGGTTCGTCATCATCAGCTGCCTCGAGACGCTCAACAAAATCAGTCAGCAGGACTTGAACGAAGAAACCCTAACGCTAGGTCTGGATGACAGCGTCTACGAACTTATCTGCAGGTAAGATACACATTTCAAGTGTTCTATAAATTTGTAGCAACGGTAATTACAGTAAAAAATTAACAATAAACTAATTATCTATAAATCACTGTGATTGTGCGAATATAGTTCTTATTAGGACATTTGTTTATATATAATAATTGATAATAACTGTAGTAATTAAAATTAGTAGAAGTGGAAACTATCAAAATTATTATTGATCATATAAAGAATAAAACACAAAATCTAAATTTCTGTATAATGCCATTCTAAATAAAAATGCATTTAATTAATGTACACGATCAATCATAGGTTCCTGGCGTTAAGCGATATTGCACTACTTGTCTACACGCTAGAGTGTCTGTATGCGTTGACGTCATTGGGCGAGCGACCTTGCACGAGTGTAGCACGGGTACGAGGCGCGATCGACACCCTCGTCGCCCTGGTGACCGTCGAGGCGCAGAGCTACGGTCCCAAAGCGTGCATCCTCATGCGCGTCATAGAAACAGTCTCGTCGGTCCCTGCCAATCAGCAGCAACAGCAGCAGTCGCAACAGTCGCCGAGTCAGCCGCAAGTGCAATCGTCGCCGTCCCAGCAGCAGCAGCAACAGGCGTCCAGTGCCGCGGCGGCGGCCGCTGTGGTGCATCACGCGGGCACCGCGCCGTCGACGGGCGCGCCGATGGCTACCAGTGTCCATTTACCTAACTCCGGCGGCAGTAGCCCCGCGCAACAGTCTCAGACGCACACTCAAATGCAAACGCACGCTCAGCAGCAGCAACAGTCGTCCGTATCAGCTGCTCAGACGCAAGCGCAGCAAACGCAACAGGCAGTCCAAATACCACAGCAGCAACAACAACCGCAACAACAGCAAACGCAGCCCCAGGTGCAGGCCACGACGAGCAAAAGCTCTGGCGGAAGCTCTAGACCTGGCACACCTAAAAGTGCAGCTGCAAGTACGTTATTTCGTTATTTTTTTATATAATGTTTACTGGATTTCCTCGTGTATTTTAGTTTACAATAACTAATTATTAAATAACTTGATTTACAGAAGCCGCTGCTAATTCGCTACAACAACAACATGCTCATCAGCAAATAATTCAGGAAAATGAACAGTTCGCTCTTGGTTGGTTGAGAGCAACCTTCGAACTTGCTCCTGGAGTAAAAATTGAACAAGAGGAGTTGTACAAAAAGTATCTTGGTTGTTGCACAAAAATCGGTAGGAGAGGTCTTATAGCACCTCTTCACTTTCCACGATGCGTGAGGTATGTACCCATTTACAATAGAACAGAATAAAATCTTAAAAGAATATATTAAATTTAATCTCAATAAACTGATATAAAAAATTATCTATCAAATACAGGTCTGTCTTTGGGGGAACGATCGGTCCGAACCCCATAAAGGGCGAGAACTCCAACACGATGTACTACGAGGGCATCCGAGTGCGCGCGAATCCTCTTCCAATCACGTATCCAGGAGCGGCAACCACGAATACAAGCCAAGTGGGAGTTTGTACTACGGCCGGCAACGGCGCCAACGGCACGACTCCCGCAAAGGTGCAGCAACAAGCACTATCACTACGTAACGATAGCGTCGCAACACAAGCATCGCCGTCTTCCCCGATCCTAAAAGCTCAATTGTCCGCACCACCTAAACCTCCCCAAGTTCCTCCCAGTAGTCCGTTGAACGCCCCGTGTCCGGTCTTGAGCAACGTCCCAACCGAGCCCAAAAGTCAGGTGGGTTCTCTCCGAGTCTCTCTGATTAGTCACATTTAATAAATACAAATATTTTTTTCGATATTCATTATTATTTTTAATACTCTCTCTCTATTGTCGCTATGGCTCTCAGCAAATTTTTTTGTGTCGGAATATTTCTTTCATTTTCGCCATTTTCTTGCGCTTACTTGCTTTTTTTTGGCTAACGGGAAATCGGCATGACAATAGATGTTTTAATTTTTTTTGCTTCGTCATTTAGATGTTTTCTAAATTATTCGCATAATATTTAATTTTTAATGTTATTCTAATTATTTCTTATCTATAAAAAGCTTTAAATGTTGCATTAAAGCAAAATGCTTAGCATATTGTGTAAATGTTTTGCTTAAACATTCATAACTCCATATACTGATTATTCATTAATATTATGACATAACAAATATTTCGTGTTATTATAAAACAAAAATATTGAAGCAAGTGGTTAAAATAGGGTTTTAAATAATTTTTTACGCATAGTTAAAATAATTAACAGAATAGTCGTTAAATGTGTTCTGCTTTTTCTAACATTATAAATTTAAATACTTATTTATAATAATTTTACGTTTACTGAAATGTAAGTAACGTCTCGAATTGATTTTAAGTTCAATGAACTTAGCTACAATTGTTACTTTACAATTTTGACCTATTATTTTACAATTGAGAGAGCTGTTATCTTATTGCTGTTATACTTACTTTTCTTTTATTTACATAGACCTGCAGAGAACTCATGGACCATTTCTCACCTTTTAACATGTCTTCCGTAATTTTTCATTGGTGTCGGCATTCGTAATAGAAATAATTATTATTTTATTAATGTATTTAATTATTTTATTAGCATTCCTTATTAGTCTGTCTTTCAAAAAATACTTTTTTTTTTTAAGTAGACTTAAATCTGTATGACAGATTAATAACAAAAAATATAAGCCTTTTTGGGACATTGCATGAAATTTAATATTTCATGTTATTTGTAGAAATTAGATTTTATTTACTGTGACTGGAATTTTATATTTTTTAAAAATGTTCTTTAGAATACAATGATATAGTATGTACAGGCCCGTACGTAGACACACGCATACCCACACGCACCCACACACATGTATACACATTCAGCCATAATAATGCAAACAATGCAAACTGACGTAATCTATACAGTATAATTTACTAATTTAACTAAACAATAAAAGCTGCAAAGCTGAAAAACTAATTTGTCATGCAAAATCCCAACTAGTAACTTTTTATATTAAATAAACGTTTGGAGACTTATATCGAAATAAATTAAACTGAACTGAAGGAAAAAATTTACATATGATTTTCAACTTCGAAAACACAGGTATCAGTTTCACATCCCCACCTAAGCCAAGCGTTACTGGCGAGCGGCGCGCAGGCATCCCAGGCGTCGGGACAGCAGGTGCAGACGGTCCAGGTGATCGTGAAGGACGACGGCAGAGGCGGCGCGACCTCGAGCTCCATCATAAAGAGCCTACTGGCTACCAAGGTAACCCTCAGCGGCGAGTGCATGCAAGGCGCCGCTGCGACATCCTCTTCCCCCTCTACCTGTGTGTCCGCCGTCACGGCAGTAACAAACGCCACTGGCGTCAGTGCATCCAGCATCAGTGCCAACCAGCTAATAACCACCAACCAGGTACTCACCCGTGTTTTTTGCTGTTCTATTAACTGCTCGATATCGTACGACTATTCTATTTTCAATTAGGGTTATAATGTGCGCATTGTTTCCTTTTCTTTAAAATGTTTATTTTATTTATTTAATTTGTCAACATAAAATTATATTTCAATTTGTGGTGCCTTAAAGCTAAGGTGTATTTTAAATTGCACAGAAATCTTTCTTTAATTCAATGGTATGCAGATTATTTTTTGAAGTTTCTCATCTTTTATAATTTTAAGTACTGCACAAATGATTGGATGATTTGTTTCTTGCACTGTTTAACTTTTTTTAGTACTTACTACAATTTATTTTCTCAAAATGATTATGTACAGAACTTTAATTAGCTGAAATTTTTCATTGGAACGAGTTATGTCTTTATAGATGGGTACAAATATTATTAAATTATTTAACTATTAATTTTAAATAAGTTAATAATAAATGGACTTACTTTATGATTACTCTACTCTCACAGACTTTAAAAGTATGCTCATTGGTGGATGTATTCGTGAGATATTCAATTTTTATTTGTTGTGTTACTTTGTTTTCTTTTGTAAATTGTAGATAGCATGGTTTGATGTTGTGTAGATGAGTGAAGTTTCTTTTCTTTTTTTAAGTTGTTTTTTAGTGTTGTGTGCGTGATAGTTTTGTTGTTTATTTATTAAAACTAACTTTTCATTTGAAATAAAACTCAATAAATGAGATTTGAAAATAGTATTTATTCCAGGGAAATCGAAAGTTGATTTTATTGTAATGTAAATTAATTTTTACTATGCCGACTTTCAACTCCCTTTGTTTTTAAATTTAATAAATCTTGTAGTAATATTGGCACTGATAATTGTTGAAATAACAACTAACATTGAAAATAGCATGGTTTGAAATACAAAATAAAATAATAAAATTTGTTTTTCAAAATGACCATTAAATTTTTGTCTTTCAAAATCTGAAAGAGTGAAGAACCTTAGAGTTTCAACTGGCTCTACTTTAACTCGAATAGAGTGTTATTTTCGGATCATATCTCACTCTTTTATGATATAAGTATTTTGAATTTGATAGAAAAATTAATTAAATTCACAATTTCTAAAAATTAGGTTGCTCAGCGACAGCAACAGCAACAACAACAGAGACAACAACAACTGCAACAACAGATAACGACTGTGGTACAATCTCCGATCAAGACTGCCATTAACGCCAAACCTAAGCAAACTATTGTTGCAGTCAAGAAGGTGCAAAGGCTCAATGGGGCTAAAGTCATCGTTACCAACAATTGCGAAAAGGTATGCCTTCCTTATTTGCATTAAAAAATATGTTTACAAATATGTGAAAATTGTTCACAAAAATCATCTAACTAGTTACTAATTTTAAAAAATATTTATTTATTCAACAGACTGACGCCATGGAAACGGATACCGACCCGAATGGAATTTCGATACAGCAGACGCAGGCCGCGGTAGCCAGCATCGCGAGTCCGCCTCCCGCAGATTCGAATCACGTAACCGGAATGCTGCGACCAGGCCAGGGCCTAGTTCTCGGCGTCATTCGTCCAGGCCAGCAGATAGTTTTGGGTTCACCACCGTCCGGAAACAAACCCAGCAACCAACAGCAGGCGCAGCAGCAGCGAAACGTTTGCACGCCGGTGGGCGAAGATTCGGATTCGACAAACAACTCGCTGGCTTCCTCGAGTGGAATCGGTGGAAGTCGCGACTGTTCGGGCGTCGGCGTCGAGGAAGAGAATTCGCTTACGAGTTTCGAGGGTATTTTACTGAATGGTGCGCCACCCAACCTCGACATAGATGCGCAGGATGACGGTTCTTCCAAAGACTCTTCAAGCGTCGGTTCCAAGGAGAAACCCTTGCAGAGTATGATGTTGGCTGATCTACTCGAAAGGAAGGTTGACAAGGAGCCCATTATGAACGGCATTCTAGGAAAAAAGGATCTTGTCGAGAATCACATTAAGAAGGTAGGGGTACGTTCTCCAGGTTACATGATTTTTGAAAATTCATGTTTCACCTTACATTTGTGTTTAATATAAGAAAACTTTATCGTGTATAAAATGTATGTGAAATATTCAACAGGTATTGAAAGAATCTCCGACTGATATAAAAATCAAAGCGGAATCTGAGGATGCATTGATTGAAGCCCCGACTCGACTAGGCATTAAGCGCAGTGCTAGTACTTGTACCGAGGGTGACGAGTCAAGCGATGCGAAGAAAGCCAAGTACTCGAACGGCACGACCTCGCCGGATCCAGCCGTCGTGGATTCAACTACAGTTTCAAGTGTTAAGTCTGAAGAACAAACAGATGAAAAAGAGGAGAAGGTCACGGTTTCATCAACTGCTGCAAACTTGTACGCTGAATTAGCCGCTGAAATCATAGAAGATGAGACAGATCTCGAAGAATCAGTTTGCGTTAAGGAGGAAGCAAAGCCGGTCATAAAGGAAGAACCAGTCGTAAAAGAAGAGCCTCAAGTACCTGGTAAGTTTCAGGAAGTTCCTTGTAAAAATAACACTTTTAAAGCTTTTTAACCATCACCACTCCTTAAAAAAAGGAAATATAAAATCTAAAAATTTATTCATGTGTTTTTTTACAGTTGTTGCAGTCAATCAAGCGCCTGTAAATCAAATATCATTAACTACTGAACAACAGCAGCATATTCAACAACAGGTCCAGGCTCAACAGCAGCAGCAGCAGCAACAGCAAGTGCAAGTCCAGGCTCAACCACAGCAACAGCAGGTGCAGCATCAAGTCCATCCTCAAACTCATCAAATTGCCATAACGCAGCAGCAACTTCAACAACAGTTGCAGCAGGGTCTTATTGTCGCTGCGCCTCGGCAAATAGTTGTTCAGCAAGCTATCCAGTCCAATAATCAAATCGTCACAATTCCCGCATCGGCGATAAAAGGAGCAACTACAGCAACGCGACAAGCGCATCAAATGCAGCCCCAGGTACTGCAGGTGCAGCAAGGCCCTGGTGGTCAAACGCACTATGTTCTGTCAGGTGGTGTACCAGGACAGAATTACGTATTAGCTCAGCCACAAACAGCCCTTGTGCAAGGCCAAGCGCAAACAGTACTTGTCGCACAGCAACAGGGTACCAACACCAAAACTATCATTATCCTCCAACCACAAGCCGCTGCACAACCTCAGCAACAAAAGGTGGTCGCCGTTACGCCTCAAGGTCAACAGGTTGTTGTGACGCAGGTAAAATATTTTGACAAGTGTATAAATTTAAATTAATTGTTGTAATGTACATGAAATTGATAGTCTTCGGAAAATATCAATTTTCGATTTCGTTAACTGATTTTTTTTCAAACATTATGTATTACAGGTGCAAAGACCGTTGCTTCAAAGTTCAGCAATGGGTAGCATCCCTCCTCCTCTAGTTCCCACTTCAGGAGCCATCAGTCAAGCTTCCATAGTAGTAAATAGCGCTGTAGCTCAGCAGCTCCAGCAGCAGCAAACGCAAGCACAATCTCAGCCGCAAAATCAATCGACCAATACGGTAGCTTTAATACAGACACAACCAACAGTGGTGACATCCGTACCCTCGCGGGTAGTCACACCAACGCCACCAACTTCGACACCTCCGCCTTCCAGACCTACTACTCCTGCATCGGCAATCCAATCGACGATAATAAAACCACAACCACCTTCGTCGCCATCACCCGCTCAACCAGTGAAAGAAGTAAAAGAAATGAAGATGGTAACAACGGCAACATCTACAGAAACAGAGAATGTTGACACTAATAACAGTGGTAAGATATCTACAAATCAAGATTCATCGAGCACGACGGCAACGACCACTACTACAGCTTCGGCTACAACCACCGGAACATCGAGAACACAGACACCAGCAGCCGCGGCAACGAATCCTACGCCAATTAGTAACGCTAACAAGACCATCACTATTAAGATCGATCCCAACGCGTTTCTTTGTGAATGGAGAGGCTGCTTGAGGTAAATAATATTGTTTTATGTTTATATAAATGCATGACTTTTTGACGAGATTATTTTAATTTTAAATATGATGATTATGTTACAGGCAATTCAAAACTCCACGGAAAGTTTATTTACACGTTTGCGAAGCTCACTGCCCAACAGGAAATGAAGAAAGTCTTTGTCTATGGGCAAGCTGCGACAATTTAAAGCGCCGAAGATTTTCTTTAATGACGCACTTGTTTGATAGGCATTGCGCTGATGATGTAAGTTATAAATTAATATTCAGCCACGCACATCACTTATTAATGCGAATTTATCATCATTTAAAATTATTTCAATTTATGTAGGTAATGATAATGAGAAGGAAACAGTTGACTTTATCGGGTAAAACTGAAGTTACTACGACGGCAGCACCCGCTTCCACACATCATCCAGGTTATGCGCCAAATGCTGCTTTTCATGCCATTAAGAGGCACGCTTTAGAGTTCGTCAATCCCAAGGAATTGATGGTAAGTATCAGAAATTAACTTCTTTCCTCTTGCTAAAGAAAATTTAGTTGAAAAGAAATTTATGCCAATTTAAAAAGTAATGTTGTTCCTTTCAACGACAATTTTCTTATCAAGGGATTATGACATTAATTGGATTTTCTCCTCGAAAGAAGGCGCGAAGTAATTAATCTTACTTATAAAATATCCTATAATCTTATATCTGAAAACAACAATTTAAAAAAACAAAGGACAAAAAAGTATGTTTGATAACCTAACGATCAAATTTCTTGTTCTCCTCGGCAAAGCAGCAAAGGCCATCCAAGCCCGCTGCGGCCAACACTAGCTCCTCTTCCCCCCGACCCGGGCAAAATCCTCCGCCGGAACAGGTAACGACGAGTTAGAATGTCACGAAAAGAAAACGAATTTATTAGCAACGTGCAGTTGTCGCCTCGCATTAAAAACAGTTCAATTGTGCGCGCTGCTACGTGTTTTATTTATGCTTTTCCGGACTATTTGTCTCACCCTTATTTTTTGTGTTGTATTTTAATTTATTCACCTTTTATGTTCCAACTCGAGATGTGAAAGCAAGTAAAAGAACTTTCTTCGAAAAAAACTTCAGTAACTAACAGCGAAAATTTTTCGCATATATTATCTTACTACTAACTTTATAATTTATTTCATTCGAAGAACGTATTTCTATTTTATGACATTGATTATTTAGGTGTCAATGCCAACACTTTCACATCTTATCCCTAGCATGACTCTCCATTGTTTCATAGTTTTAGAAGCTTAAAGCAGATATTAATTTTTTAAATTATTACATTTCAGTAAGTTATTTTTTGATGTTTTTAAATAGTTTACTTGTATAGCTCATTATCAGTTGTTTTTTTATCAAACATAAATTAGGAGGAATCACGTGAACTATTCATCATTAGCATGCTTTTGTAACTAATGCACATAGTTCGTAATTGCTATATTTATTTACACAAAATGTTTGCACGAATCTGCTTTTTTATAATGGTATATATTATATATTTTTTCGTCAACATGTTATTGTGCTATGTGGATCACGAAAAAATCAGTTGTACAACGAGTGATACTTTTCATTCATTTACGATCATCATTCTTATTTTATTATTTTACTTGTTAAAATCGATGTTCATTACTCAATCTCTTGTACAACGATTTAATTATTCTTTTTTTTCTCTTTTTTCCAGGACGATAATGAAGGACCTGTAACGAAAAGTATTCGCTTGACGGCAGCTCTTATTCTCAGAAACCTAGTCATATATTCCGCACAAGGAAGGAGGTATGTAAAAATTAAATAAAATTAAAGATATACCGACTTATTGAAATCTTACAAAATGTATTTCTAACATATTTTTTTGTATGTTTACAGACATCTTCGAGCATACGAGCCTCATTTAGCGGGCGTGGCACTGAGCAACGTCGAATCGTCCAGGACAATCGCACAAGTCCTTTACGACATGAATGATCAAAGTAGCAGTGGTCACAGGTGACCACTCGAATCGGGCCTCCATGGGAGAACCAACTTCGACACTTATAAACTCGAGCAGCGATCAACTCCGTAGATTCTAATGAGGACCTGTGCGAGCTGAAGAGCATCGTATGGAGGATGGAATCTTGGTGTCGCGATATTTTAACTGTGACGGAGAAGAAAAAGAAAGTAGTGAGGGATTTGTTAGTTTGCGGCAATGTTCCATAAGCATTAAGGAAGGAGAAAACAAAGAAAATGGAAAAATAGAAAAAAAAAGTTTTTTTTTTAAACAAATCGTGAGAACCGCAGTAAAAAGAGGCCTATAAACTTACTAGGCAAGATAATTTGCCAATAATTTAGCACATATGGATTGTATAAACTACATAGTGGAATGTTTGAAGTGGACATGACGATGTGCGTGACGACGAAAAATGCTGAGCCGGAAATTAATAATAAAAGTGTGAAAAACTCTGGAGAAGTCTATGATTATGGATAAAGTGATAAATCGGTGAAAAAAAAAACGAAATAATATTTCAGATTAATATTAATATTTATTTTCTCAATGAAGACGGCAAAAATGTTTTTAGTGTGTACAAAAAAACAAAGACGAAGACGTGAAAAAATTTAACGCAGTGGTAACATTAAATACTTTACGAACGTTATAGTTTAATTATAATGAATTAATGTTATTGTGTACGAACTATGTTTTTCTCTGTATCTTTTTTTAATCCATTCTTTTTTCTCGTACCACAGAAAAAAGATCAGATTGAAAAGGAAACCTTTTTATTGATTGTATTTTTTAGGAAGTGTATAATTTTTGCTTACTGAATTGCATATTGCAATTACTTGTAATTACATGGCTATACCATCGTCTCTCTTTTTGTTTTTATTATTTTAATATAATATTCGCGATTCACCATAGAATCCAAAAAAGAGAATTTATACCCTTTAAATTTCCATCCGCTCAATTTAGTTTATAAAAAGGTTCTGAACTCTTAAGTTTGTATATTTAATCACATTTTCAGATTCTTTTGGTTGGTTTCAATCTGCCATAAAATGGTGCATGAAATTGATACACATCAGTGAAATTTTATTGAGTTTTCCGTAAATGTGTATTTATCACTTTTATACAAAATAGATAATTAACAGTTTTTGATGGATTTTCTTTTTCTAGATCACGATTCTGTTTACACAAAAATGACACATACTGCATTTATGTAATTATCATTTTTTATCTTAGGTCTCGAAGGGATAACGTGAAACGAAGCGAATCGTATTGAATGAGTTGCAGTATGAGTAAAAAAGAGAGAGAGAAAGAGAGAGTGTAATAACTTTGTAAAAAGATATAATTGTAAGACTTCATCATTATAAAAGAGGAAAAATAAGGAAGCACATGCATAAAACATACATAATTGTAAATAATATCTGTATTTCATTTGCAATGTGAAAACTAAAAAGCGATGTACATTTTTTCTCTAGAAGTCGACGCAAAGATAGAATAATGAAAACTAAAACTCGTTGTGACAAACAAATGTGCAAACGAATCGATAGGATTAACCGATAATTAAGTAAATTTCTTTGTATTATACAAAAAATAAAAAACGATCTTCTATTAAAACGAGCATTAAGAAAAATTCAACGTTTTTGTAAGTATAAAAAACATGTACCAAGGAATAAACTAATGAGTCATGGAGCCAAGATCAACTTTATGAATTATATACGCGGATCTCAATCATGTATTTTATATAAAAATATGAAAATGTAGAATATAAAGAATTAATGGGTAACTAAAACTAAAAAGAAACTATGATTATTTTTAAGTTTTTTTGTTTACATTTACATGCTAATTTAGATACATTGTTTAACAGATAGTTTCTTTTTCATTTGTTTCTTTTACTTTTTAATTTATTTAATAAAATGTATTATCATTCTATAAAGGATTTATAATCATGTGTAACAAATTTAATTTAATTTAAAAAAAAAATTAATTTTAGGATATAATTTTAATATCTTTAACCGCATTCGATTATATGGGAGGTAAGCGAGATTCCTTAAATATTTAATTTTTAAAATAATTATTTTATTCAAAACACTCTTTACATAAAATATACATCTTTAAAACTTCAAGACAATCAAAGCTAAAAAAGGATATTGTATACATCTTTGAGCAGTTTTTATTTTGCTCGTAAGGACTATTTTGCTCTGCCCATAATTTTATTAGAATTTAATTACAATTATTACAAGTAATTTTACGTAGTTTCAGTAATGTCATAGGTATACTCAGCTTTACAGTATTAGTACAAGTCATTTTAAAGTCGTAGAAATGCCAAGTTTACTGCCAGAAAACTTTCAAAACGATGATAAAAAAGGATGAGAAAATCTTCTTATTCAATACATTAATTGTAGTTAGTAAGTAGCGATTGTTTATATAAAAATCATGATTTAACTTTTTTATTTATAACATTAGGAAAATCTATTGTTAAAAAAATAATTACTGATTAAAAAGTGATTGCAACTTTATTTAAATATTATTGAAGATTAAATAGAATGCACATCTTATAAAACTTCAAACAAACACATTGCTTTTATTACTAAATCTTTAATTCTTACAATAGTCATTTTATTTAAAAAACCGTCACAAAAATATACATATTTTTATATTTTAAAATGTACGTGAACACACTTAAGTAGAATTATAGGACTCAACCAAAGTTACAAAAATTGATTTCAGTGTACGCTTCTCTCGACGCTTTTATCCCGCTCGTAAGGGCCATCTTCTTCCCAGTAGTCATCGAAAAGTTCCTTGCGCAGGCGGTCGATCTTGCGTTGGATCAACGTCACGTCGCCGACAACGGAGTCGATCTGGTGGGTGATTCTGTCGGGCAGTCTGGTGCTCTCAGCTCTAGGATACTCGAGCGCTATTTCTGATTGAGGCAAGGTCTTGTACTCCGTCGCGTCCAGCAGCTCCGAGCTGCCCTTGAGCGAAAGCTGGGGCGGGGGCGTCAGACTCAGCTGCTCGGAGGATTCTTCGAAGTCATTTTCGGACACCGAAGGCAAATCGGGCTGCTCGAATGAGGCGCTTCCCCGGGGCGTCGAGGTGACCGGATGTATCTGAATCTGGGAAATATTTTCCAATTGCTCTGTGGGCAGGGAGTAGTCGGCTGGTTGCTCGTTTTTTGGTGCGAAGACGGCGGGGTTCGCGGCCGAGGTGTTTTTGGGGAAATTGTCTCGCTGCACCGTCTCGTTGAGCTCGTGGAATTGTTGCTCGATGCTTTTAGCGTAGTGCTGAATCTCCCCGAGAATCTTGAGTAGTTGCGGACGTGCGTTGTCGGAGATGGTGACGTCACCGTCGGGAGTCTGCGTCGCATTGTTGGCATTAGAAACGAAAATCTTATCTTTCTGCTTCTCCCCCTGTTGTTCTGCTTCCTTTTTCTTTATTTGTTCTTCTAGAAGATACTGTTCCGAATCGTAATTTTGCTTGACGACGGCATGCTCGAGGCCTGGGCTTTCGCTTTGAATCCGTTTTTCTTCTAAAATTTTCAACATTCTTTGGAGCGCATCTGTGATAAAAACCGAGTTGCTCTGTTTCTGCTTTTGTGTACAATTTTCGAAGCATTCGGAGGGCGAAGGTTTCGGGTAAGGCACCACTTTGTCGCTCTGCACTTCCACTCGTTTACACTCGATGTTACTGCTCTTGCTTTGAGCCATTAATTCACCTAGCTTTAATTTGCTCGTACATAAGCAAATTCCTCTTGATTTTGAACTTTTCGCTTGGGTGCACATTTTTTCACGGCGAAAACTGGTATTCGACGTGCTTGGACGGCTCTTTGCAGAGCAGCTCGACTTCTTAGCAATGTGCACTGCGCTATCGGTGGAAGGACGTACCTCGGTGACACGAAACTTGTACTTTCCGGAGACGTCTTCGAAATCGCTGCTGCTGCTGGCGAACGCGCACTTTCTACCGCATCTGCTTGTCAATGGAGTTACGTTATGAATGTCGAAATATTTAAATGATAACATTCAAGTCAACGTTATAACTCTCGGGTGAAGAGTTTAGTGACCTGCAAGCAGAATAAAATTGGTTTAAGGAACTTTAATTTGATTTTAAAATTTTCGGTTATATAAGGACCACATTACGTTATGTGAGATAGGAAGATTAAAACATATAAAAAGGAAAAACATTTTTCGATAAACACTTAAAGACAAAACTTTGGGAATAATCGAATACAACGGGTTTATAGATATGACATCATTCATGTTACACAGTCGCAGGCTGCTTGCAAATCATGAATCGGCACGTCTTTGCGATAACCTTCTTATACCTGTCAGATTGACGATTCCCATCAGTGATGTTTCTCGAGACGGGAGGTTGATTCGATTGGCACTGACAAACTTTCAGCTCGCTATTCTCCGTCTGACAGCCGTTTTCTTTTTTACTTTGCGCTTCATCGTTTACACATACTATGACACGATTACTTCAGAAGAATTGGAAAATATAAAATATTGACTATTTTTTTTCTTCAAGATTGTATTAGTTGTTAATCCTCAAAGTCAATTAATTAAGCGAGTGCAATAGGAATCAAAATAACTTATGGAAAAAGGTGCACAAAATAAAAAGGCTTATTTATTTTATATAAAACTTTCAATCTCAACTTGAGGCTTACATATTATAGAAAAAAATGTTTTCAATCGGACCAATTAAATCATTCCGATTCACAATTTTTTTACGACTTCGTATTCTGTGCTAAAAACTACTGACAAATCATAAGAAAAGAAACTTTTTGGGCAGTTTTTCATCCGTACGTAACAGCTAATACATCTTTGATGCTCCACTGAATCTTAAAAATAATCGAACCAAGCAACGTAAGCTACCTTTGGCTATCTTCTTTCTTCCTTGATCTTTCGAACCGCTCGTTGGTGACTTGTCTGCGAAGTTCGCTAACTTGTTTGCTGTATTCCGCCGCTTGAGTTTGGTACCTTCGGAGCTCCGCAGATTCCGAACTCCTACATTCGCAAACAAAATTAATAATTTATTAGATCTCTCATTTTTTTAAATGTATTATAAATAGAATTATTTTGATAGTGGCATTACAATTTGGTCTGTAAATCGCAAATTTTTTGCTTCAGCCGCGTTATTTCCCCTTCGTACTCGCGATTGTTGGTTTGCGCGTCTATAGTTTCCCTTCGTGACTCTTCCAGCAACTTTTCCAGTCGGTCTAGCCGACAGTGGTCCTTGTTCATTTGATCTTGGAAAACGTCCTGCTCCGACTTGAACCTCGAAATCTGCAATTCGTACTGAAAATGAAAATTTTACGTTATTTTAAATTGCTTCGAAACTCGAGGAAGTTACGCAATTGATTTATCAAACCTGATTTTTCAAATCGATGTTTTCTTCAAGTCGCTTCGAGAGATAGTCTTTCTGCTGTTCCAGCGTCATGCAGAGATCGCGGACCGTGCGCAGGTCGTCCTCGGTGCGACACCGCTGATCCGTGGCTTGCTGCAGCTGCATCTCCAAACTGGCTACGCTCTGCGTCAATTCCGTGATCTGAAATAAAATAACCTTCAGTCTTCGCTATTCGACATTTTACGGAATATACAAACGATTAGGACATCGCATCCTGAATTGGCTCTTTAAATATACAAAATCCTCAGTAAAAAATTATCCTAAATTATTTGGAATTGACTTCTACACTGTACCAAATCTGCAATAACAGTTTATTGAAAACACCTTTGAGCTTTGTACGAAGGCCCTGCGTAAAGGCCATTTTAGTGGGTATAATCACTGAGACGAACGCAGAAATCAAATTCCACCAGAGCTTTTATCGATCAAGAGGACACAGAGCGGGAGGTGAAAGGTCAAACCTGCGCTTCGTAACCGCGAACGAGGCAGTCCTTGTCGTTGAGCCGGCGATCGAGGTCGGTGATCTGGTCGCGAGCGGATTCGAGCGCGCAGCGCGCCTCCGCTGCCTCCGACTCCAGGCTGTGGTTGTTGTTCTCCAATACCGATGCCTCCAGGCTCAGACTTCTGAAGTGGTTTAGCATTTCCGTGCGCTCGTTCTCCTGAAGATCAAACAAATTCAGTGAGATTCGAATTTTCGGTACATCAAGAAGATATTCTACCAATTATTATTGCGAGCTTATTCGTTTTTTCAAAGACTTTTATGATATCTAAAACATTGCAATTGTTCAAAGGAATCATACAACTTTCAAATTTAAAAAATCAGTTTTTTTGTCTTTTGTCGATGTAAAAAATGTTGCTTTTTTACAGAAAAGTCAATGGCATCCATCACTCAGAGGAAAAAATGATTACTGATGCACTGCATCAAAAGAAATAGTCTCTCAGTACAGTCGTGCCTTCTTTCACAACGCAGTGGCTAGTAAAATTTATCTCATTCCAGCAAAGAAAATTGGCAGCTCAAATCCACGCTTCTCTTCCAAAGTGAAAATATTTTCCCGAAGACTTGCGCGTACCTTCTGGCTGAGCAGCTCCTCGGCCCGTCGCACCTCGGAGACGTAGGTCTGCAGCTGGCGCTTGAGGTCGTGGGACTCGGCCCTGGCGGCCTCGAGGTCCTTGTGCATGTTGCGCAGCTCGCAGCTCACCTGCGCCAGGTCGTCCTGCAGACGGCGGTTCTCTTGGATCGCGCTCTCGCGGTCCAGGCTGGCCGACTGCAGCTGACGCTGCAACTGCTCCATCTCCAGCTGCACCGAGCGCAACTGCCGGTCCATGTCCGACGCCTGGTCCATGCATATTCTGCAAAAAGAAATTGTTTTTCATTAGAAATTGATTCTTTAGTTTGGATAAAAATTTTA
Source organism: Eurytoma adleriae (assembly GCA_900480045.1). NCBI lineage: Eukaryota > Metazoa > Arthropoda > Insecta > Hymenoptera > Eurytomidae > Eurytoma > Eurytoma adleriae. The sequence goes on from UXGC01000386.1 coordinate 73,279, forward strand.
ATTGAATTAGGTGATTTAAGAAGTGAAAAATTGATTTTTTTTATGATTATGTTCTAGGTGCGGTGATACAGAATATATATTACAATTCTTTTTGTACATAATGGGAGGAAGACTATATGTATGTATTGATTACGAAATTACAAATTGGCTTCACATTGATTGTAAAGTGATCGCAAAGTTATTTATTTAAAAGTGGTGGTTTGTGACCTCACGGAATGAACAATCCCTCGAGAATAATGGCTTACTCTTAATAGTAATATAACAAATAAATTTAAAAAATCATATCGCTACTTCAAAATTTACCAATTATTTAATTACATTAACAGGTATTTTATTCAATTACATTAACAGGTAAGGATCGATTAGCTATTCAGTTTATTATAAATATTTCATTTACAAAATGTTGAAAATACAGGAAGACTTTATACGAACAATTATTATAATTTTTACCATTTTTTACGAAGTAAATTATTCAACAGATACGACATATTATCCTATTTAACGGTAACACATAACACCTCATTTAAATCTAATCCGATAAATAATTTAAAAACACATTTACACATAATCAAATTAATAGCATTGTCATTAATTTTCTCAGAATTCGAAAACTGAATTTTATAACTAACGTAATCATTAAATTGATCAAAAGTGATATTTATTTTCTCCGACCGCCGCTAGAGCACTCGAACAATTACGCGACTCATCGCTCGCTCCATCGTCTCTAAAAAAAAACATCGTTCAACGATCGCAAGCTCGTAACATTCCCAACGGGTCCCAACGGCGCCCGATAAAAAAACCGGAGAAGAATAAAAAAAAACAGAAGGCGGCACCGGCGAAATCGGTTAATTTATTCCGCCGAGAGAGTACAAGTCGCGGGGACCGCCTCTTACGAAACTCCGAAGCGATCGGCGCCGGTGTATCGGGGACAAGGACGCGCGGGGCCTCGAATTCCGCGGCTCGCCTCGGCCGAATCATTGTGTCCGAGCATCTGCGCGTCTCCGCCGCAAACGGGGTCGGACCCGGCGCTTCGTCGCCCCGGCGAATATAGGAGGAAGAGGAAGGGGAAGTGAAAACGCGACGACCGGTTGCGCAATCCCCTCGGCCGTTTTCGTTCGTATGTACACGCCGAATTTATCGATACGGATTTGTCCGTTTTTTTTCTCTCGACTTTTTTTTTCGGGGGATTTCATAATGCGCGAATGAAGCGAGCACAACATTCCTGCGTTGTATAATAAGGATATTATGTCAGTGCGTAAGGCTGCGAGCGGGAGAAAATTGCTGTAAAATATCGAGATTATGCGGGAGTGCGCGTTTTTCTCGTTCGTGCTTCATTAATTACCGGTTTGCGGCGAAAATTCTTTACGTAAATGCTTGCGGATGTAGTGTATTACAGTTTTTTTTGTACGTATGTCACATATATTTATTTATAAAATTTGCACGTAAACTTAATGTTTCTTTTTAAAAAAAATACTCGGAAGTACATTTTAAATCGCAGCGGATCTAAATTATCTTCGTAACTTGGGTAAAGAAATCTTAAATAGACTGGTAGTGGCGGAGCCGGAATTGCGTACCGCAAGTTCGTATTTCTATCATCATTGATTGTTGAATGGAAGAAGAAATGCAATGAGCGCGTGAACCGACCGTGAAAGCCACAAAAATTCAGTTGCGTCGAATTTTTCATCGCGAGTTTAGAAAGAGTCTGTGGGAGTACGTTAAAAATTTATAGTGCAAGCGCAAGTGCTCTTATTCAATCTTTTCACATGAGTTGATCTCAATAGAATTTCTGATTAGACTGTGAAGCATCGTCAGTAATTATTTGCTAAGAAAATGTAAATTAGGGCTTGAAATACTTTTTACTTAATTTTGCATTTCCTTGTTAATTGATGGAATTACCTGTTTAAGTAATAACCTGAGTTTTATAAAGAGTTCGTATAAATTTTTAAAGTCTTTTTTGTAAAATACCTTCTAAATGTCTTACCAATGAAAATTTCACCATTTCAATTTAATAATTAGTAAAATTTCACCTATCTACAGTAAAAAATCAGTAATTTACAATGATAAAAGAACTGTATACTTAATTTTTCAAATAATTTGCATTCAACGAAAAAATCTACTTAAGACCTTTGCAAACGTGTAAAATTCGTCAAAAACGCTTTCATTAAAAAACAAGATAACAAATATATGAACCGAAAAGTACAAAGCTATTTTGTAGGACATTAAACCACACATCATAAAATTATCGTCTCAAAATCTGTGAATCTCAATTAACGAAACCTTGAATAATAAAGACATCTTCCCCCCAAAAAGTACATAACTAACTCCAGCCAAAACAAACGCCCGGAGCAAGCGCGTAACGCGTGAAAAACCTGCCGCAGCTGCGGAACCACCTCTCCGCGGAAGCCGGAAGGTATACATATACGGGCCGCTTCCGCGGCCGAGAAAAGCGGGGACCGGCGTCGGGTAAAAGCGAAATGCGTCTCGTTACGTCGCGCTCGCGACTTGCGCAATCGGCCCGCGAGCTGGAAAAAAAGGACGCGGACCCCGGGGCCGTTGTACCGATGCGCGCCGGGGTATCGTTAGCGCGGAGGCTAATATACCTTTTTTTCTCGCCGAGGTCCTTTTTCTTCGGCGCTGGACACCGCGGGACAGTCAATTCGGAGACAAGCTGTTTTCAAAGATACCCGAGAGTTTGTGATATAACGAGCGGCGTATTTTAATTCTTTTTTTTTGTTTAAGATCGTTTGACGATGAGATTGGCCTGTTCTTTTTTTTTAAAGGCCCGCAGGATTTTTTTTTGCTTGGTTTTCAAGTCGAGCCTTTATTTCGACAACCATCAGCGTCAGTGTGATACCAATGATGAATTTTGACGTGTCTTAGAGAATTTTTTTTTTATCCGTGCTTTAGATTGAATTAACATTTCTCGCGCGAAGAAAAGATTGACGATGATTAATGAAGGTGAAAAATTGATTTGCGTTTTCCCATAGGCACGAGGCAAAAGGTACGTCGATGTTATTATACTTTCCTTTCCTTGCATGGGAATCGCTCGGGTATAAACAGATGGAAAAAATAATACGCTTTCATGACGTTGAGTAACCTGTTGAACCTAAAGTAATCTGCATACAATTTTCTGTCCATTATTGATTTTCACTCCGGAGCTTTAATTGATATGCGTCCTCCTTACGTAACTATAATCTCCGAAAAGTGTGCTTGCTCGGTCGTTTTATTCTAGAAAACTTTTCTAATTTTTTTTTATTGGACAGATTTTATTATCCTGTTTAGCATAATTATACGTAATTACATATATTTTTTGATTGACGTTAAATATCTCAAACATAAGTTTTTGACAATGTGTAACAGTAAAATATGAGAAGTAGGAAACGAATACGATGTAAAGTATATAGATCTATTTTTACATTAATATACTTATTTTATTATTTTACCCTTATTAAAAAATAAAGGAAATCTAAAATTTAAGGTATAAGAAAAAAATGATAATTATTTATGAAAATAATGAAATTGATCATCTAAAAAACATAAATTTCATAAAGGCATAATAGGCATAGTAATTAACAATTTGTTACTAAAAAGATATAATAATAGTTTTTATGTGTGACTAGATATTATGCCAATTAATTAAATTAATTTACGAGAATGATAATTAGAACAACTTGTAATTAAAGACTTCCAGAGTGTTATTGTTGTATTCATGTTACTGTTACAAAACTGTCGAGATCTTATAAAAACATATATTTTTTTGAAAAATATTACTAAACAATAGAAAAGTAAGAAACATTATTATACATATTGTATAATATTATTTTTTACTTGTGTATTGTTTTGATCAATTCATCATACCAAATATCCTACGTATTGTAATACAGGAAGAAAACTGTGTTCTTTCGAAAAAAAAATATTTGCCTAGTCTAATGAAGAATTTTCCCAGTGCACACAATCACCGGCACGCGTAATAATGCACAACAGGTTTCGAGCGCAGCGTCCCGTCGAAAAATGCAAATAGAAAGCCACTCGCCGCTCGTATCGTAAAACAGCCATCAAACCCAAAACAAACGTCAACTTACACAAAAAAAAAAGCTCGCCCGACTACAAATCACCCGTGCCAATCTCGCAAAAATCCAAAATTTCGAAACTCAGCTTACGCGAGCTTACGTCGCCCTTTCAATTGTCCGCGGCGAATATCGACGCCGGGCGTCAAATCAGCGTAAATCACGGAATGAGGGGGTGAAAAAATCGGCGCTCGTTACGCGTCGCTTGCGCAACCGCGTCGCCCGCGACAATATGCGCGGCGATCGATCATCGATCTCGCGCGCCGCTTTCACTGCGCGCAGCATCTGCTCTCCGCGCGAAAGCAGCCGAGGAATAGGCGAGCGTGGCACTTACGGTAGTCGGTGGCTTTTTTTTTGGTCGGGACGAGCTTAATGGGGTTTTAATGCGGTGCGTTCGCTTCCGAAGTGAAAGGGCGCGATTTTCGGAAACGCGCGCGATTTGATTATCGATCGCGCGGACGGGAAAATTGGATTTCGAGGGGATCAATTTATTGCGGGGATCGGTAAATTGGAGGTGGAGAAGATGAGGTAGAGTCTGGTTTGCGGTGGCTGCTTGTTTAGATTGTGGGATACGCTTTTTTTGCGAGATTCGAAGAAGAGATGAGAATATCCGTGGGTGCCTATAGATGTGGCCTCTTTGTACATCGATTCTCGAATGAATGAGCTTTATTTTCCCAGATTTCGTAATAAGTATTAATAAACCTTCGTACAATGGAATTCAGAGAAGTAGCTAATGACCCGGATTTTGCTATCCTTTCTAAACGTATTTATTTTCTTCTGTTTAATTAATTACTAAAATAAAATTGAACAAACTAAATTATCTTATCTGATTTTTTTTGCAAGATACAGATTTTTATCTTTTCCGATAACTGAATTAAAATGTTTATTGTGCGAATTACTTTTTAATTAATTATACAGGAAATATTTTCATTGTTCTTTAAAAACGTTAATACAGCTAAAATATACCAACTAATGATTATTAATTACCCTTAATAAAAACGATTTATTTTGAGATATCTAACACGAGAGCAAAGTGAAAATTTGAATGTTTAATGATATCGTATAATAAATCTTTTGCAGTAGTCAGCGTAAATCAATATAAACACTAATTTTTAAAAAGTCACGCGACAAGAAATAATAACATTTATAACGCATTTAAATACTTGATTTCAAATAATTATCTAGTTACAATTTTGATTAATTCTTCTTTTGAAAAGTAATTTTATTTTCACTCGGGTGGAATGTTACTCCGTACTAGAAAGTCCTTAATTGCTGCACTGGTAAATGTTTTGAGCAGAATGGCCAATAAATACCCGGTACAAAAGTGAATTGAATCAATTGATCGTGGGACTGTTTTATAATTTATCAAACGCAACAGATCAATCAAAAAACGCTTTGAAATCTTTATATTCTTCATTCAAAATTTCAAAGTACACTGCGTGATCCTTCTTATTATAAGCTTCGATTGAAATGAAAATTTTTATGCTCTTCGATAAAAGCTCATTCACCTTCACTTCGCGGTAAAAGTGTGAGTAAGTACCGCGGCAACGGAAAAAGCGAGTACTCGACTAGCGAGAAACGTCGGCAATGATTAACTGCAATTATTAATAAATCAATTGTGCCCGTAAAGATCAAAAGACATCAGACGTTCCACGCGCCGTTTCGTAATATACCACCCGGAGCGCACAAAAGTCAGGTAGACGAGACTCTTATTTTCTACACACCGCGAGGGACATTAGTCAGTTGTCATTAAACGAATATTTCGGCCGATTAATCAAATCGCGTATCTCCGCATCTCGCGCGAAAGAAAGCACCGCATCGAAGTTCGTCGCACTCACCTCTCCGGCGCAAAAAAAAAATCCGCCACCGCCGTGTACAGTGTTATATCAGCGCGGCGAAAATTATCGCGCCTAATTATTCGAGAGACGCTGGTTACGCAAGCACCTGGAGGGAAAAGAAGACGTTACCTCGAAATCGATAAAAATCTGTTAAAGAAGAGAGACGCAGGAGGCGGTGTACTCCCTTAGGCGGGTGCGGCCCGCGAATTTCCGGCTTTTCATCGCAGACGATCGGTGAGTTACGGGACGCTTTTATGGGCGCGCTGATAAATAACGAGCGGCGGTAAAGCTGGCGCGCAATTCAATTTTACAAGCAGCGCGCATAATGCGTACGCTTCTTCTATCATTGCCGCGGGTAAGGCCTGCCTCTTTTTTTCCAGAGGGGCGCGGAGAAATTTTCTCGCGAGGTATACGCGCCTGCGTTTATTGTACGGCTGCTTTGTGAGGCTCGCGATCATTAATTAACTGTGGCGATTTTTATGATTTCTGATATTACAATTGTGCAGCATTTTTAGTGTGTTTTCAAATTTATGTGCCATTATTAATTCGCTGATCGTGTAAAAGGATATTTTGAAGTATAAAAATCATTGAACGCCAGAAACAATTATCAAGATTTTAGAAAAAAATTACCGAAAGGCCAGTAAAATTTAACGTTGAAATCAGTAATATTAGCGTTTATCAATATTTAATTTTCCGTATGCAAATGTAATAATTCATGGAAAAGTAAAGTAAATTACATTTCCTGGTTGGCTGACCGTTTCACGTTTACGGTGGTCCTTACCGTAATTTATACACTAAAATTCTGTCAGTCTATATACGTTGACTTTTATTTGAAAATATTACGTATTCTTCATGAAATTCGATTTTATCTCTTCTCTTAGTATCAATCATCATCAGTTTAATTTTATTGTTTTTCCCATATATTATAATAGATTTTATTGCATTTTATTATAATTAAAAGAAATGTCCTCTATTAAATATGAAATTAATTTAGAAAATCCAAATAATAGCATATTTTTTGCAAAAAGTTGTTTACTTTATATTTAATATGTGTTTTCACATTAATATATCACTATTCAGATTTTCTATTAATTTTACATTTTCAGATTTAGCTGAAATCATTCTGAATATTTATCAACGAGTATAAAGAAGCAGTCAAAACAAGTTTTCCATTTCACTTCGAAGCTACGCCCCAATGCAAATTACAAGCCTCCAGACCAGGAAGTCCCAACAAAATGTAAATCTCCCAATATAACCACCGGCGCCCGGGCTCCTCCACGATTTATAATTCGAAAAGTTCATCGTTACAAAAGTTAGCTCAGCGAGGCGCCATTACATCAAACATTAGCATACCCAATAATCGCCGCGGCGAACCTTTCACCGCCGTGCCTCCTAGCGTACAGACCCGCGTTTTAAAATTAAAAAAAAAGCCGACGCTTTAACGAGCGATCGAACGAGTCGGAACCGCGCGAGCGAGCATACAAAAAAGGAGGAAAGCCCGTCACTTCCCGATGCGCATGTACACTCCGCGGGAAGCGCGCCTTCAATGTATGATTGACGCCGCGCGCGCGGCAGGCGGGGAAACTTCCGACGTAATGCGCGCGCGAAACTAACGCGTGTGCGTACGCGAGTTACGCGCGAGGAAGGAAAGCGAGCGTCTTTTAAATTGCGGGGGGTCTATCGCGGTAGGTCGAACTCTTTCTTTTTCCGAAAAATGTGTGTCGATCGTACTGAAGCGTGTATTTGAGATCCACACTTAACGGCAAACTGTTCGATTCATCCGAAGAGAATATTATGCATCATCATTTCTACAAAATAGCGAACGAGGTTCATTCGAATTTCGAGGAAACTCCAAGTGCAGGTCTTAATTTTAGAGAAAAACAAAATTTCATTTTTTTAGTAATGCGTTTTAAAGCACCGATCGTATGAATCATTTCGTAGCGAAGACTTGCAGACTTGATCGCCCTGCCGGGAAGGTAATAGACGAAGGCGATGAAATCTGATAGTCTTCGTGGCAAGAATTCAAATGTGATTTCACCGCAGAGGCGCGAAATGTGTTAATTTTCCCCGGAAATTTGAAATGTGCTAGTGTTTGTCTCAAAAACCAAATCTGCTGCAGGCTTCATAATACACCTATAGAGTATAATTTGTGCACACAGAAAAAAATGTTTCAGATTGACAGTGATTGTTCCCTAATATTTTTTTTCTACACTACATTATTCTCAGATGCTTGAAGTTTTTTATTTTAACAACCGAAATATGTTTTTATCGTATACATTTTTTGTCTATTAATTGACAGTAGGCCTCAAAGCTTAGAATTTAAATTAAAATTTAGTTAAAAAAATAGCAGCCGTTGAATCTTAAGTTTCTAAAATGCTAAAATTTCTGAGGCGCTGCGGTTGCGAAATAAGAAAATGCGAATTTGTCAGTGGTAACAAATTTTCGAATGCTTAAAATTCGAGACGACGAAAGTGTAAAAAGTATTCGCTCGACGTTTCAAACAAAAGTTTTGTCTGCATTCAGCTCATGTACCCAGTTTTTTTGCAAATTAACTAATTCAATAGTGTCTAATTCTCTGTGTCTTCGGCAAACAGGCCACAAAACATCGGACTTGGGGCGAAGGTTACGAAAGCTTGTGCTTTAAGCTAATATTTTTTCAAATTCAATGAATTTGGCACACTATATTAATTAGCAACAAACAGTAAGAGATTTTAAATATTTAAATGGTTTCTGCTTAGATGCAAATAGTCATTGTTATTGTTACTACACTTTTAGTATAGTTTTTATGATGCCTTTTAAAGCAGGCGTGCTTTCTTCAATATTAGTTGCGAGTTTTACGATAAAAATATTATACACCTCGAATTTATTGCTCAAGAAAGCGAGCGTTACTTGAACAATTGCAAAAATACTCAATCTAAAATTACCACATTCGTCAACTTGCAAAAGTAAAATCTCAATTAACATTTTGATCTCATCCAATTAATTCTTTATTCAAAGTGCAAACTCCCTCAACGCCACTTTTAGAGTTACATAAAAATAAACAGCGTTTCACACTTCCGAAACTGGATATTTACACGTCGTCGACGCAAGTCATTGTCGCGGTCGAGCCGAGGAGCAGCGCGAAGTGTCCGCGGAGTTTCTCTCTCGTTTAAAAAAAAACTCACGTCCCCGCGAGGCGACCGCGAATTTCGAGAGATCCTCGAGAGGCGAAGAAGCCCGACAGATAAAACCGAGCGTTTCAAGGGCGGCGCTGCATGTTGAAAATAACCTCGGCTCGGCTTTGCGAAATTTCTTATTACTCTTAATGGAGTAGTCATACTTTGGAAAAATCGTTATCGCCTTGATCGCTCTGTGCAATCGAAATATTTTATTTTGAAAGAGCAATATGTACATTCGATGTGTTTATGTATGTACAGAATTGTTGGAACTGCAGGTTTGATTAATTACCCTTTTAGGCTTAATGGGCAAGAGATTTAATTGCGTTTTGTAATTGAAAACAATCTTCTAAATGAAATCAATATTTTTTGTGGAGGTGCGTTTCGTAAATTCTAAACCTTTTAACAAAATACCACTCGCTTAATGCGATTACACGTTATGGAGTAATTTTGAAAATTTAAAACAAATGATCAATTAAAAATCAAATTATAGTTCCAGGTTACTTAATTAAGGTATTTAGCTTTAACAAAGAATACAATAGGTAACAGACAATAGATAAATTTAGATTATTTTATCTGAGTTTTACAGTAGCGTTGAATATTCTAACATCACGTGATAAAACATGAATAATTAATGGACACGTTTTTTGAGAAATTTTGTTTATATATATTTAACACAATTACTTCAGACTCTAGAATAATTGCTTGAGGTGTTATTCACGGTAGCCTTTTCTATTTTCATTTTCATATTCTCCAGATATTTGAGTTTTTTGATAACAAAAAACACTGGAGTTACTTGTCCTGAAAACTAAACAAAAACGTGTTTTTATGGGCTTTATTATTAAAATTGTTCTTTTTAAAATGAACACATATAGTTACCATCTGATATCGAGCATAGAACACTTACACTGCTTTGACATTACACTTTTACATTATACCCTTCCCAAATAGGTGACATTTTTTGTAATCTTTTGGCTAATTTTAATAACTTGTGCCAAGTGAAAAAGGAACCTTCATATATTCAGAATCTTTTTCATGGCCCTTTAAAGAAAATATATAAATTTTATTTTCAAATCGTTTCGTTCCATCACTATTCGACATAAGTGTTAATTTTTATTAACGCCTTAAAAAATTGATATCGATTAATAACCATCCGATCGAATCAACTTCACCCAACATGCATCCCAGTGAAGCTCATCGCTCCCCGCATTCAACAGCTGAAAAGTTCATCATGATGCGTAACTGAAATCGAAGGCCAGAGTGCATCGCCCTTAGGGGGGCCGGCCAGTGGAGGCTTCTTGATATTCCTCAGACAATTCAACACGACGTCGTCGCTCTTCCCCGGCCTCGTACACAATACCGTTAGCGTCGATCACGCCCCCGCCGCCGCGAGGTGCATCGCCCACGGAAAGTGCAACGGTATACGCGCGGACGTCCAGGTCGACTCGGCCGGACGTTACGCAAGCGAGCGGTGCTGTTACATTTCGTTCCTCGACCTTTTCTGTCTTTTTTTACCCCGCCCCCTCGGCACGCCGGGTGTGGATTATTTAATAACAGCCCCGAGAGCCGTGAAGGAGCCGTTGCGTTATTCAATTACCGCTGATTCGCTGGACCGTTGCACTGGGATCGCCGCGCCGCTTTTTCGGTGGGATTTCGACAAAAAAGTGTACGAGCGATCGAGGTGGTAATGGTCCTAGGGATCGGTCGTATCATTTTCGTGGGGCTTTTTAAAATTTATGACTTGTTACCGTGGTGCATTCGAAAGAGATTGCGCAATCGGGTCCCAGGAAAACACTGGGCATCGAAATCATTCTTTTAAATTGGTTCAACTAATATCAATTAATATCTATGACTGTGAGAGTACGGAAAAATAATTGATAATTTAATTGGACGTTAATTCTACTTTTCTACTTCTAAATTTTCTTGTTATGCTAGTTCAAAGTATAAGTCCTGATAAAAATGTGATAGTCAATTTTAATGACATTGTGTAAGAAGAATTCCAATAGTTTCTTCTTTCCAAAGTTGAATTTGTGAATTGCACTAAAATTTAGTGGAATGTGATCCAATATATGATGAGAAATGGAGAACATTTCACATTTTTAGTGATTTTTCACTAATTCAACATGGAAAAATTAGTATATTTACTAAAACTATAATTATTTCTAGTAAATTTTACAAGAAACTACTATAATTTTTTTAACAATGTCAGCCTACAAGGACTTCAAAATTGACCATTCCAATTTTTCTGCTTTCAACATTCATGCCGTGTAACGAATAAAACTTAAAAAGGTAAATCGGATGAGTCATACCCGCGACGGATACAAATCGTCCTTTTGATTTACCTTGCAAAAGTGGGATCCAAGGTCGCAGCTTGCAGGCGCAAAAGGGTGCACGCGTTCGCGTCTTGCAGACGACAAAAATTCGAGACAAAGAAAGTGAAACGCGAGAGGACCGTCGCGGGTTGAACGACCGGAAGAGCGAGGCGATGGGATCGAACGAGAGCAACCGCAGGATGTACGCTGGGCCCCCAAGGTCACGTGCACTCGACGACGACAATGACGCCGAGCAGCCTCTCGAAATCTCAAGGAGCTGCCTCGGCGACCAAGTAGCCGGGCGTGCGTAACGTCTCGTTTCGTTGGAGCGTGAAAACATCCACGGTAGTTAGAGGAGCTTTTGCGAAATTTTTGATGAACGCGGAGGACGATGATATCGAGTGAAGATGTTTCATCGATCGGATTTCGTTTGAAATTTGTAATTTTTAGTTCAGGAGTCGATAATTAATGCATTTTAGATTTTTAGATTTTTGTCAATTTTAGATCTTTACTCAAACCCATGTTTGTCAGTTGAATTATTTCTTCTTGCAGTCTTGAGTCGTGACCCATCAAACCCTTTTGACATAATCAGTGATGTGTCAAAGAGAAAAGTTTTTTAAGAACAGTAGAATCTTTTCGTAAAATAAATCATGGTCTTTTCATTGCAGTCTTCTTATTGTTGGCATTTATCGAATTGTGAATAATTGAGCAGTGCCTGTCTTTTATTCTTTTCACAATTGTTTATTAGATAGCAACCTGCAAAAAGTATCTCCAGAGCGCATTTGATCTATAGTCACAGCCAAACATAATATGAAAGTAAAAACGTTTTTAAATAAAAAAGTAAATTTGAACAATGAAGCTTAAGCTCACTGCAATGCTTTGATTCAACAATATAGCCTACTAAACGATTAACAATTTGTTTCCAACTTTTTACATCCTTATTTTTCGAGCAGGACTGCGAAATTGAGATTGAGATCATCAGCTTAAAATACGTCTAGAACACTTGAGGCGGAAATTTTAAATTGATGCGAAATGTGCTGTAGGCCCCTAGACCACTTGAGATAATAATGGGAAACGCAATAAACGATGACTCGAAAATACTGAAGACTGGTGGGAATGTATCGAGGTAGCATGCAATATTCAAATTTTTCGTGAAAAAGAGTTAGTAGTTACAACGAATAATAATCGCTTTATGCAATGCTGCTGTGAAAAGTTATTTGACGCGGTTCTCTACATTTTTCAGTGCAAAAAGTAAATTGCTAGCAGTGAAGAGTTTGTGCAATTTCTAAACTTTTAACCTTCTGCTTTACGCATATCTTTGCGCTTTTTATACAAATTATGTGCAAAACGAAGTTAAAGAAGTGCGTGCATTTTTGCATTTCTTTGATCGAAAATGACATAAATCACAAGACTTAATTCGATAAAATTCCTAATCAAATCGTGTCGCACTATTTTAGAAATAGATATTACATCAAAATTATGTGAAGGCAAGAAAGTTTCTACGAAAATAAATTAGCGTTTTATGTAACCTTCACCCAGTAGCAGTGTGCAAAGCGGCATCGGAAAAAAAGGTTTGGCATAACAATGGACAGAGGAGGCCAATAAAGTAAAGGAAACAAAAGAACTTTGGCGAAACATAGAAACAAACTTGTAGTCATGCTGATAGAGCCATAACGAAGAGAATGCCGTTACCGGATGCTCTCCGAATCGTTATGCAACGACTTCTCAAAAGACCTCTTTTTCGTAAGGATCAATTGCTAGTTGCGTATCGTGTAGCACTTCTGCAGCTGCCCTGAAGAATTTGACAAATCCCTTTTTTTTAAAATTAAGTTTATTTTAGAAGTTTTAATAAATTTAAAGGAACCTTTTTTCCCTGGAACGTCCTCGAGAAACTAGGTAAGTTCAAAGTTGTTGCCAAAATTATTATCAATTTGAAAATGATAAATTAAAGTTATTTTAAGAATTTTAAACATTACGCACTTCATGCAATTAGAGACCGTAAAGTAAAAATAAATTTCGACCATCTGTCATGTCGACTTATTCCGTGAAGACACGAGTTTTTAATAAAAACCTCTGAAATTGGATGTTTTAATGCATTGCTTACTTTAGTAGAGGATTTTAACGATTTAACTTTAGGACTTAACGATTTAACAGATAATCAAATTTCGCATGACAAAAGTAAACAATTACACTTTTCTTCACGGTAAAACTACGACCTGCTTTTCTCTCGTTTCAAAAAAAGAAATGCGCTTTTCTTTGTTACAAGCGCCGATGTATCTTCAAAACTGGTGCGGTCTTTATTATGGAAATTCGGCGACGACGGATTATCGTGACGCAATGCTCAATTGAAACTTTCCAATCTGTAACAGACAAGCGCCTCGTCACTTTCGATTAGCCGGGATCCTGCGAGCGAGTGCGTATCTCGCGACGGATCGGAGGTGAAAAGTTCAACGGCGAAAAGAGAAATGCTACCCGCGCGCCCATCGGCGAAGTACTTTAAATTCCACCTCGTATCGCTCGGCCGTTTTTCTTTGATTAACGTTAGATACTTTCGACCTAAATTAGGGATTTTCAATCATCTCCGACGGCGAAGTCATAATATACGCAGCCGCATTAATGACGATCAGCTGATAAGAGACGCGCTGTTCGCTTGGCACTTATCGACCTACTTTCCGGCTTTTCAATCTTCCTGACAAATTCAATTCATACAAAATTTGATGAAGATTAAATTGTTATCGTTTGTGGGCGACGGGAAATATATCTATAGCAATGGTGCTTCAGTTAAATCAATCATTCCGCGTGTGCATGTTTAATGTATTGTGGAATTTACCTAGAACACATTAAGTGAATAAAGTATGCAATTGTTTTCTTTTGTTCAATTCTGAAAGATTCAATTTTATGCATTCAGACTGATATTCTCAAGGCAAAGCGTAGTGTTCAATTTATATCGATTTGCATATTATCAAATGGTTGTATCAAATGCTGTTAGAAATGAAAGTTTTTCTATTTTATTTTTATAAATGTATATTAACAATGCAATGTTATGGGATCGAAATTAGGCATTAAGTATAAAGAAGTTGAATAAGATATTCCATTTTTTATAATTACTTTAATTCAATAGGTAATGCCAAATTTCTATAAAAAAAATCATACTACCACAGCGGATTAAACCACTGATTATTATCGTTTGTTTTGAATTTCAGAGTTCGAAACTTATAACAAATTTTTTTTCTATTCGATTCGGCCCACGATAATTAATTACCTTTAAAACGCCACATAAGTTATCATAATATTAAACAAAGTTTTTACACGTTTAGGTTTCGCTCTCAAAACAGGTTGCCAAATTTAAAAAAATCGCAAAGAACCTTAAAAAATGGCAACTTTAAAAATAACGAAAGCATTTCTAACTGCATTCTAGTTACTACCGAAACTAAAATTTCCACCACGAAATCGATTAACATTAAATACCACGCAAATGTCCCAACTGCCGCCACATACCAACTCTTTCGAAAAATCAAGTGCACTCGACATCCTCCAAAAATAACTCCGCCACGCGATTACTCCACCGATTTTCCACCTATCGTCGGTATACGCACATGATATCACGTCCCCGCGTATTCGACCGGTGACGGCGATCGGCCCAGATCTTTCCCAATTTCGCGCAACTGCACACCATCGGCAAAGATCCGGCGTACTTTCCCGCGGGCGAGGCCGCGCGATTATTTCATTGATCGACGAAACTCGCCGCGCCGCGACCGATACGTGGAAGCCCAAGCATGCCAAGGACGACCCGTTAGAGCGGCCGGGTAAAACCGGCCGATTGCGTTACCCGCGTATGGGCTCTAAAAATCGCCGCCGATATTTTTCGGACGTTGACGTAATGAAGTTGCTCCTGCGAATCGGCGCTTCCGCGACGAACCACCCACGCCGACGATTACGGCATACGAAAGTCGCTTAGGTTGTGTGTATTTATGGGGATTAAAGGTTGCGGGGTTGCGCAACCGGCGCCACGGGGATCCATCGGGTCTTGTGCTTGTTGTACGCGGATCTTCGAGAAAGCACTGCACTTTTAAAGTCACCTTACGCAATCGAATAGAAAATCCGGCGATCAACTTCTATGCTCATTGACGAATATATACACGTTTATAGATTTTCGAATGGAGAAAGGGGGAGGATGATTTTTGCCGAGGTAGTATACGATACACCACTGCTGGTAAGTTTAGTGTAACGAACAGCAAGAAGGTACGGTTGAAAACGAAATTTCTTTTGAACGAAGTTATTCTAATGAGTCGGTTTAACAGGTTTCAAGTTCAATGCTCGTGTTACTTAACGCCGAACGTTTCTAATCTGCTCAAGGCTCGAAGGAAGTGACTTTACGAAACGCCGCGGGAGCATTCGAACGACACCTTGCAAGTTGATGCAACTCCTCGTGGCATTGATAATCTTGGACGAAAAATTTTTGATAGGTACATTTTTGATTCGTCGTCCACTTTTTTCTTTTTCGGCGCCGGGGAGATAGATTCTTCCGATCGTGAAGGCGCGAAGACACGAAATTGAGTTGCGTTCGATCGCAGGCGGAAGATAATTGAGCAAATTGAATGGAGGTTTCTCCTCGTTTTTTTTCCCTCCGCTTTTCTAAGTGACGGTGACGCTGCGTCCGCGCCACTCAACTGTCAAGCCGCGATGCAAACTCAATAAAAGTAGACTCGCCGCCGAGGATGTGAGGACAAATGACGCGGAAGTCGGAAGGCTTGGATTCTTTGGAGCAAATTGTGCACTTTCGTCCGGCCTGCCTGGAAAATGTTAACTGCACTTAATTTGTGTACGCGCATTTTTCATCGGAGGATGTATAGAATTTGACGTTTAAGAAATTTCGAAGAAACTTTACTGCTTTCGGTAAAAATTGACATAAAACGTGATTTTTCTTGTAACAAAGGAGTATACCATTTACAAAAATTGTTATGACTGTTTTTTGTCACAGTTTACACGCTGACATTAAATTTTTTCATGAATTTGATTATTTACATGTAATAAGGGACTTTCTGCTGAGAATTCAAATATATCCTGCAAAATTTGCAAAGCTTTCCGTAAAAAAATTGAAAAGCTTTTTATATAAAAATTTCCATTTATATAAAATATGTCAATTATTATGTAATTTCGATAAACTATTGCCTAGACATTAAAAACGGCTTAATAATGCTCTAGTTTGTTGTTTAAAAAATGGAAAACCCATTCACAAATTACTGAAAATAAATATTCATTTAATTGTTGTCGATACACTATTTTTGCTTGCTCTAGCAAGTTACGTGAAAAATGGAAAGTCCAATCACTAAATATTCAAAATAAATATTCTTATCAAATCTTTAGCACCTACTTTTGACACTAATTTCGTAATAACATCTATCAAATCAGCAATTACCACAAATCCCACACAAACTTAAAAAAAATACAGATGAAAATATTAACTCTCCCTATTTCTACCTGCAAAAGCACACAATATTATTGCATCCTTACATAGGATGCATCAACGATGCAACCACACATTCCCTCTCACACGCGTCAACCCAAACGACCCCCCGCGTCTCCCTGCACGCGTCCTTTAAAAAAAAAATCAGCAAATCCCGCGAATCCTCGCACAAACCACTCGAGACCCTCGTCACGTCTTGGGCACCGATCGGCCGGCTTTTCACAGCCACGCGCAGAGGAGAGGGACGCGGCGCGGCCGATTAGAGCGAACGAGCTCGCGCGCGCGCGCCACGAAAGTGAAGGTTCGAGTTTTCAGATTCAATTTCAGCTCCGCTCGCGGAGAGCTCGCCGCGCGCTCGCGGGGTTAAGTAACAACAATGTGTACGGGCGGCGCAGTCTTGGCGCGGGACTCGGGCGGAACGGTCGCGCGCACGCCTACGGGCCTTCTCTCCTGCGGCCGGCCGTCTGACATGTAGCCACTTCTCGTTGATTTAGTCCTTTTTTTAGTTTTTTTTTATCTTTGGTCGAGTTACTTATTTGGTAAGGGAACGTACGCGGGGGAAGGCGAGCGGCGATGTTTGCTGGGGACTGTGCGAATTTGGTGATGCGGTGATTGCGCGGCTGTACACCAGTGGTTGAATTTGTACGCGAGATCGATTGTTTGCGGTTCTTGGCAGGATGGTGCATTTTACGTGAGTTCAAATTTTACGGTATACATTTTTCTTTTTTTAATAGTTTGTGTATAATTGATTATATAAAATTTGTATATAGTAAGTTTTAAGTGATAATTAGATTATCAAAAGAACGTTAGCTGATCAAGAAGTAATTGTGAAGTGGAGTTAAATGAGAGCATTTTTTTCAAAATAATTAACAAAGGTAATTGTGAAGTGGAATTAAATGAGAGTAATATTTTTTAAATAATTAATAGCGTAGAAAACATTAATTTTGTTATTGTTAAAATCAGTTTAAAACCTAACGCGTAATTATTATATATTACATAAAAAATTAAAATTTCGAATTTCCAGAATTATCCTAAATTGCATCAAGTATTAAATAACTTTTAAAATAACCGATGTTTTTTTTTTAATGAATTTCAACTATAATTTATTCGAGATTTATCACCTCATCAAAAACATTAAAGGCTTCCTAATTGTTCCTCTTATCTAACATTTTATCTGAAATTAGTAAATCATTAAAAGACCGCGGAATTTTGTCGTAAATTGGTGTGCTCGCACCATACCGGTTCAGATGGCTATCAATCGATTTTTTTTTATTCCCATTTGCTGAAAGAGAATTCCGCTCGCATTGCGAAAACAGCCGCGATCGGCGATTATAGACAGTGTCAGGCGTGTCGAAGTGAAAGAAAAAGCTAAATTTTTTTGCACTTATATAAATATTATTCAATACTCATTTAAATATCGGCGCGACCACATAAATCCGCAGTTAACTGTAAAAGTGAAAATGAGCAACGACAGTGAAATTAGATAATTCAGCGCGGCGCCGAAAAAGAAAAGGAATCGCGCGATAAAGTGGAAAAGCGGTCGCGAGTTTTAAAATTGATAAAACTTTACACTCGCGCGATTAGATACATGCCTGCATCGATAGGCCGATTTCAGGGTCACTGACAGCGCGGATACCCGCGCGAGAACAAAAACCAGTGGAAAAGTGATGATTTTAAAATTGATAGACGGTCGTTAGCTGCCTTTTATAACGCGAAAGTTCGCCGTAAAATCCCGTGCCTCGCCAATTAGATCTGCCGAAGTATCGGCTATTATTATTGCGTCCATCCCGCGAGAAGCGTATAATTCAATAAGTAAGGATGTTAAATTTTTATATCAAATTGTTTACCGAGCCGATAATCGACGCGCTTCCGGGCTACAAGAGTTTAAGTTCACGCGCGGCGATGTTTCAAAAACTTTCCTTCTAATTAATGCCGCATTTTTATACTATTCGGTAAAAGTTAATTCGCCATTTCCGCGTGTCGGTAATATCTTATCTTTGCAGTTTGCACGGGGGAAAAAGAGCGTACGCGATATACACACTCGAATAAAAACAGTGAGAAAGTTTACTGGTAGAGCAAGGTTAAGATTTAAGCCAGTCGATTAGTACTGTCCACCGGATAAATTTTCCTCGGCACATTTTTGTTTATCGGTTATTGAATTTTTATGTTTACGGAGGGGACTTTTCGTTTCTTTTATGAAAATGTAGCCGATACATGACAAAATTCATTAATGCCCACATCAACGGTACCGATATGCAATCTTAAATTGAAACTAAGTAGTAATTTTTATCTTAAATTTACAACCATTAGCGTAAAGTAAAGTGCAAAACTACCAGATTATACTCTCTTTAATTTTAATAAGATTAAATAAAGTAAATTTTCACTTTAAGGATACCTCAAAGTTTTAAAAAGTATTGAAACAAAATGATTGATTACAATTTATCACTTATAGTTTCTCTTAAATTTAAAGCACAAAAACTTAAAAAAATTCAATAAATTTTAACTTCTCATAATGTAGAAGAGTGACAAATTAAAAAGATCACTCTATTTTCAGAAAAATTTGAACCTGCATAAGTTCGATTATCTTAGTTTTCACTCGAATCGAGTGTTTTTTTATTTTTCTACATTTCAAGTGACCCATCGTAGAAAAGAAAAGTTGCCTCTAAACGAAGGCGGCGAAATTAGGCGAAGACGCGGACAACTCGCCGGCGCGCGGCAAAACGCCAATTGTGCCAGGTCAGGCGCCGGCACTTTCCTCGCTAAAAAAAAAGAAACTCGGGCGCTCGTGCCTAGTGCATTTCGTCATCGTGGCGCCGGTCGCGCGGGGAAAAATTCGCACCTGCGAATCCGCGCATCGGCTGCACATCGAAATTCCCATCGACTTTCCCGGCGTATCGATCGGTTTTAACGACTTTACCGATCTTTCGAAACGCCGGCCGGCTTACGTAAGGTCGCGCCGACCGATGTAATCGCTATGTCAAAGTTATACATTTTTTTTTCATTGGTGTATACAATGGTTGTGAATAAATTACTGTTTAATCGACGGTGGAATTTTTTGTGGAGGGTAATAGGTAATATGTGTATATTTACTTGATGAAACGTGAAATTTTTATTTAATAAACTGAAGATAATCTTACGAAAGTAATGAAGATTTGATCTGATTCTTCTTGTTTTAAAAAATAAGCAAATAATTTGAGTACTGCAAAAAAATCTGATAATAAAATTTTACTTTCAACGTATAAAGCGAATATAAAATGGTGAATAGTAACCTGTAAAAGTCACATTCGGAAGGACTTTAAACTGCAATGATATGGAAGAAGAAAAGCCGTAAAATACACGAGCCCGTAACGATGGGTTAATAACACGTTAGCGGAGCGGGCTGAAAAATAAATAAGCGAAAAAAGAAAGAAACGCTCCGGTTCTTGCGCTGAGGACTAAAATTTTCCTCGGCCTGAAAGAAAGAAAACGCCGGCACTGTAATTCTCGCGGCTAATGTTTAATTAAGAAAAATGTAATTTCACGAAAATAAAGTCCAACGAACCTCTGTCTAACGATGAAATCGTGTACAATTTTTTTTCGTCCATCGCTTCCTTGAGTACCAATTTCGAAATAAAAATAGTAATAATACAAAAATGATAAACATAAATGCGAATCTATTCGCACAAAAATCACTTGAAATGCGTGAAGATGAGAATTTCTTTAGTCATTGCTTATCTGCAAATGCAAATAAATAAATCTGAATATAAGGATCGTTTCACGTAAATTCTGCATATAGTTTAAGAAATCTTTGTGTGAATAGACTCGCCGTAAATAAATCCTATACAACTTTTACGCTAATCACCCTAAGTGGCAAAAACAAATCACGCGTCTGTCAAAACCTCCTAATCATAATTAACTGCATCTTACGGGGACCAATTTTAGATACGAATTAGAATATTGTGTGCGGCCGTACCTCACGTGGTGCCTGCAGCGGTAGCAGCAATCGTTGCAATCGACTTTTCTCAGATGCATCTCGCGCGCGCGCCTCTCCTCTCCTTTCTCACTGAATTTCGCGTCCGCAGAACGGCAGATCCGCGCGCGCCGCGGCGGCCGGTGTCGCGCGCGCAGAAAATGACGCGACGGGGCTGAATTTTGAGCGGCGTTTCGCCATATCGTCGACGGGGCGACCGCGCGCTTTTCTAACCAACAAATTTTTCGCCACTCGGCCTGGCGCGATTTGAGAAAAATGAAAGTCGGCTAAACGGTATTGTCCGCTTTAAATGTTTTTCGTTATTTCTATATAGGTAAATAATGAAATTTGAAAGTTTTGCGAAAAATGCTTTTGTGTGAATAGGGGAATTCTGGTAGTTTTGGACCATGAATAGTTTTAATGATTTTAAAATTTTCAAAGGTTAAAAATTTATTGGATATTAAACAATTCCGGCAAAAATGGCTGGTACTTTTGGATCCGTGTTTAATTACGGTTAAATTAATTTTTTAGCGATACACGTACATTTTTCTATAATATCAGCCGATAACAATTTTTTCTCATACAGTCATGAGTTACGTAGCAAATGCCCCCATGAATATTTAAAATGGAAAAGATGATAAATAATTACTCTTTATGGTAATAAATTGTGCTTATTATACGAGAACGAACATTGGTAAAAACTGCCTGATGTCCCAATACTACTCGACTTTCCATTGCGTTTTTAATATATTTTCATTAAAATGAAAGTAGCTGATCAAAAGAATATCTACATGACTATTGATTTTATAAAACCACTTGAATAATTTTTAAATAGTTAATTGCACTGCATGACTACTTTAAAATACTTTTGTATATGACAAAGCTTGCAATAATTTTTTTACGAGACTTATATAGATTTTTTTAAAAGAAACGTGTAGTTTTGCAATTGTCTGTTTTCTTCAAAAAGTGTGCAAGTAAATAAAAAGATAAAAAGTTAAAAAAATAATCACCCAAATAAATAAAGAATCAAATTATACGATTAAAATGTTTCGCGTCAAGCTCTACTAATCTCAAGCTCTCCGAACCTCAAAAATCCCCCCAACCGTTCGTCCGAACAATCACGCCTTAATGTCTTAATCGCGGCAATGTCGCAACCGGTCGCTCGCGCGCGCATCGCGCAAAAGCCCCGTCGGCTCGGCACCGAGTCACAATTAGGCATTTCGCGCATTTCACGCGCCTCGGCGATAGCGATCTTCCTCGTCGCGCCACTCTCACTTTCCTCGCACGCGCGCACGCCGCTAAGTACCCGGCGCGCTCGTTTTCCCTCCTCTTCCGCGGCGAGATGATGATTCCGGAAAGCGATCGATCCCCGCGCCGCAATTTGCTCCTTTTTCGCCTCGTCATTACGCGCGCGCGCGCGCCTTTCTACGGACGATCGTTAATACACCGTCCGGGTGATTAGCGGCCGCGCGGTTATCATTAGGACGTGATTTAGCGATACATTTAGTGGCTTTGTGCGCTCTGCCGGTGGATTTTTATTTTCGCGATGTTCTTCTTTGTTCCGTGACAAATGGTTGCTTTTTCTGCGACTGTGGCGTTATTTTTAAAGTGCGTTTTTCATTGTTTCGAGCGGAGGACTTTATTTATGGATTTACGGTGGTCGTTGGTCTGGGAAATTTCAGCTGGCTGGGAGAGATAAGAAATAGAAAATCAAGAAAGTTGGGGCGAGATCTAGTTTGTTAATATCTTTTTATTGTTATTATCGCGCTGCGCACAATAAAGATAAGGGGTTAACTTGTTGCGAAGGATAAGTTTTGCACTTTCCTGTGGCGACTACTTCGGAGCATGTAAATCAAGTAGTTTGACAAGTTTGTTTTCTGTGCATGATTTTAATGGAAAATTTGCAGATAACTAATGTCACGTTAAAACTACTTTAATTAACAACACGACACTTAAAGCACTATTTGCAATAATCTTAAATATTGACGATGTTAAATGATCCGTTAAAATACTAAATATATAAAGTAAACGATATAAATAAATTAGTTTAATGTAAATTCATTAAAACTATTTAAAATTAGACGATTCACGTAATAAAATTCCTCTCGGCTCTATATTCTGCGTTACGAGCGATTGTCAGCATTATTATTTCGTTCACACTGCGCCTCATTAAAAAGTAGGCGTCGCACAAATTTTATTCGGCCGGGGCTCTTTTCACACGGGTTATGTCACATCGAGAGCGAAACTTGAGTAAGCGCGGGAGCAGCTGAAAACGGGCCGCGTGAAATTAACGCGGTCCTTTCACGCAAATTCCGCGCGGTTCACCTTATAAACCCGGCTGGATTCACAAATGTCTTCTCGAAACTCTTCACTGACAAAGAGCTTACCGTCTATTATGAAACTTTTTTTCAGGCGGGTAATACGTGTATGAGAATCAAACTAAAAGGCTGCAATTACGAAAAATCGTAATTAGTCGTTAAAAGGAAAAATTTTGTTTTTAACAATGTTCGAAGTTGATGGTTGTAAAGCTCCAACGAATAGTTTCTTGCTTTGTTTTATACTTTCTTTGAACTTTCTTTTTTAAATTTTATTTGAAATTTGCACATTAAAATTCTAATTTATTTTAAATAAATATCATTTTCAGTCAAAATCCCGCTTAATAAAATAAAATAGTTTAGTATAAATTTCAAGAAGAGTAAGCTACTATAATTAATCTTACTACAGGTACTGTAAAAATTAAAAATTTTATGTATTAAAAATACAAAAATATATTAATTATTATAATTATAATACAAGTAGTACTACAAGTCATTTCATTTTTATCTTTGTTAAGACTACCAATTACTCTTTCATTTATTATACTAAAACGATGTTCAATACTTTGTTAAGTCACTTTAATCAAATTACCTGACAAAAACTTTAAAATTATGAAAAAAAAGTCAATCTAATGCGTACGGCTTGTACGCGACATTCATCGCGAAGAATATCTTTCACTTTTCGCGTAAAAGAAAAATCGCGAGAAGAAAGTCGCGGAAGAGGCGCATAAACGCGTCGGTAATCGTCGCGGAGGGTTCATCCCGGCGGCAGCGGTCGGGAACGCCTCGGCGTTTGAAATAACGCCATGGGCGCGCTCGTTGCACTTTCACTCGGTCACCGGGCTGACCTTCGCTCTCCGGTCGAGGGACGCGACCAACGCCTCCTGCCTCGGGTTCGCGGTGCCGGATTCACGTTACGAGGTGTATATCACGCTGGTGTACCGCCTTCGCTTTATATTTTGCGCGTCGCCTTTTCGCGGCGTCGCGACACGTCGGGTTCAACGTTTTTACGCGGAGGATAGCGAGGTTTCACGAGCGGAATTATTTACGGCACGTCCGAGCGGCAGGTTTAGGAGCCGGAGAGTCTTGTCGGAGACTTTATTTCTTACAGTTTGTTGTAACGGATTAGCGACGTGTTTATTTATGTATTTATTTATTCATTTATTTATTTAGTGTTAAATGGATAGAATACCTTTTAAAAAAACACAAAGTCTCAATAAATTGTTCCAATTGCGTTTTATACTGTGCAGAAGTACATTAGTGTTTAAATTTCTGCAAGAGTAAATTAAGTACTTGAATTTCATGAAATTATTATCGAATTTTGTCTGTCATGAACGACACTGAAAAGTGAACAAAAAACGTAAAACTAAAAAAAAACGCCCTTCTCGGGATTAATTTTTTCATATCCTTTTAATAAAACTCTCCAATAATAACTTGATTATAGATCAATTCATGTATATCAAAATATTTCGAATTTTGGTGCCATTGAATTACCGGATATTTATCATTATCCAATCCAATCCGCGCTTCTTTAAATACTTCACAAAATCCTGTCACCGTTTTTTTAAGAGAGGATTCCATGAAAATATCTACATAATTGCCATTTTCGTTCAAGAATGTTTGCTAAAAATCCGAGCATGCATTTCCTCCTCGAGTTTCTCGTACATCATAAAAGTATAAGTGGCCCCTTAATCGGTCCGAAACGGAAACGGAAGGATGAGGTCGAGTTTTAAAGTTGGTTTGTCGCAAAAGCGAGAAAAGTGCAGAGAGATCGGGACGCGAGCGCGCGCGCGCGCGTGTATCTGCAATCAGTATGCTTGGCGTAATCGCCGGGGACTCTCAGGGACAATGCCATTGCCATAGCGAAGCAGTGAAAGTCCGCGGTCATTTTATTTCCATCAAGAGCTCACTTTTTCTGTTCTCAATTTTTCCTATTACTTACGCCGCTCTCGTAACGCGCCTGCACCGCGCGGGATATCTCGCTGTTTGTTTTCACGGCGAGCGTGCGTTGCACCTTTTGTTTTATTTTCAAGGAAATTATGCAATTCTTATTGATGTTCGATGCAGGGGAGAATTATTCGACGTTAGTTTTCGTAGGAAGCTTGAAAATTAATTTTATTTAATGGATCGAAAATGCAATTTAGTTAATTTAGTACACTAATTTGACTGGAAGTAAAGATATAAATTTGAGGACAAAGGTACAGAGGTACAAAACAAAAATGATTTACCTATTTGAATTTACGTGGAGAAACATTAAGCGATATTACACATAAACGAAAAGTTGAAGAAAGTTTTAATCGAGGAATTAAAAAAATAAATATCCGTTTCGAAATCTTTGAATATTTTTGCAAATCAAACGCCAAACGGTACAAGTTCATTGTTATCACGTAACCTACGGCGACGAATTATAATTATCCAAGGTACAAAATAGACCGAGCGCGCCAACTTGTAGTCACCTACTTGTAACTGTATTACAAGAGCGGAACATTTTTTTATATTTTAAAAAATTTTAGTAGAAAATCGGCTAATGTTTTTGTTTGATTTTTTATAGAAGCGGCGCCAGCAGATTCGCGGCTGAGGTCGTTTGGCTGACGAGCTTCTCGATCGCGCTAGCAGCCTCGGCAATCGTGCCGCCACCCTGGGCCGACCCCACGAGCAACCCCTGCGCCACCCAACCCCGCGGTTGGCAGCTGCTTTACTGGCCGGCTGATGGCAAGTGCTACAAGATTTTTCAGGTGAGCTTTTGTTTAATGTTTAAAAATCTCGTTGACTCTAGGCTAATTCTTTTTCAAAGCCATGGCTCTATTAGTCATTCAGTCATTAATTTCCTTTAAATTTGACTTTCCGTGTTTTGCGAATTTGCAGATATAGCCATTTGCTCTTATCAAAAATTATAAAGTAAAGTTAACATTAGCAATCAATTTTCAATTTATTTTACTTTACTCCACTAGTTTTAGTGAATTGGGAATACCAAGACAATTTAAGACGGTTAAATTAAAAAATCGAATAATATTTCTTATATCACAAAATTACGCGAATCAAGAATGTGATTTAGATTAAAAATTGTAATAAGAGTGATGCAATATGCAGTTACAGTTAATAACTGAAACGATTTTCTAGAAATACGAAAGTATTACATGCTATTTTACGTAAAATTTTATAAAATGGTATAACTCGGTAATACCGAAAATCATTCATTTGCAATTCGGCGCCTAAAAGGGGAAATGTCAAATTACCATTTCAAATCGACGCTCGAGCATTGCGGACACTGTCCGAATCTCAAGTTATTCGTAAAACTTTACGAAACCCATCGGCGAGAGTTCGCAAATGAAAGTCTCTCAGCTCGGAAGATACGTAATTTGATATATCGCTCTTAAAAAATAAATAAATAAAAAAATATTTGGCAGTTTGGTAAAATGTTATCCTAGAGCACTGTAAAAATGACTCAGAAAAGTAGGAAATTTTTCAGTGTTTGTGGGTAATTTTTTACCAGATTCCAAATTGGGCTTTTTTAACTATTACTTGCACTTTAAATTAAGATTTGGTATAACTGCGATTACATACGAAAAACTAATGAAGCCTTACAAAAGACTCCTAACATAGTGGCAAATTCATTAATCGTAAAATTTACAGATCGGAGCACCATGCCCGGAAACGATGGAGCTGAGCCCATCAGCGGTGGGCAGTGTGGGGACCGCCGAGTGTAGGTGTCCACCCGGCACCGCGCAATCGCCCAGAGACGCCTTGTGCCATCCAATATTTACGAGGGCTTCGTGTCTCAAGGGTCAGTACTTTGCGCCCGTTCCCGAAGCGGTCGGGAAACCAAGGTATGTGACATTTTCTACACTTTCACAGTTATCTAATGCAAATGCAAAATTCAAATCTAAAATGAAGAGACAAAACATGTTTTGAAGTTTTGTCGAGAAAAATACCCTTTCGGAAGTTTTATCGAGAAAAAAAGTACATTTGAAAGTTTTTTCAGCGGAATCTTCGATGGAATCCGCATGAACTTACTTTCTTTCCTAGTAACTCTGTCTAACGTGCTAATCTTCGCGGAGAGCCTGGAACGTCCTTTTTTCGTTTCTAATAAAAATATAAGACGGACAACTAAACGGAGTTGCTACAACAACTATAAAAAACAGAAAAATTCTTTTAAAAAATCAAACCTTAAATCTTAAAATCTTTATCCCCCGCAGCTCGAAGAAGCGCTGGGGAGTGTGTAGGGAGCAGGAGGCCTGCGAGGGTCCGAACGATCTGTTCTGGCCGCGCGACGGCAAGTGCTACGCGCGGCACACGCGCGGCCCGTGTCCGCGGGGCGAGCTGCTCAAGCTGGACGCCGACGGTCTGGCGACGTGCGGCTGCTCGCGCGACGACGAGCTCGGCCGCTTCTACGCGCCCTTCGTCGGCGGCTGCTACGAGCACTTCACCCGCGGACCCTGCCAGGAGGCCGGCGAGCTCTTCCTGCCTGGCGGCAAGTGCGGCTGCAACGAGCGACTCGCCCAGTTCCACAAGCCCACCAACATGTGCTATCAACTAGGTGGGTGGCGCGATATTTTGTTTTTTCTTTATGCAAGGAAAATATAAAGTAGGAAAGTTTACTGAAATTTTTGCATGTGGAGAGCCGGCTTAAAATGTGAAAAAATTGCCGTTAATTTTGTTAATTTTTACAAGGATTATACTATTTTTTCTCAATTTTTAAGTGCGTCCCTTGTTTTGAATAATTTATAGTAAAATATCCTATTTTATTTTTTCTCAGTGCAATTAAATTGGTTCTTCAATAACTAAGCAATACCATATCCACTTGATTTCTTTGATCATAATGTATTGCATTTTAAAAATATAATAACGTTTCGTTTTTAGTCTAAAAGTGAACAAAAAAGAAGCATCGACATTAAATGTTTCTTGAATGCACATTAGAGTAATGAAGCTCTTCCGGAGTATAAAACACTATCAATTTACCAAAGAGAGAAGAATGTAAGATATCATCGAAAAACAAGGTTTTTTCTTATCGATAAGTAACGGCAAAGTCACAAAATGCTATTTAATTAAACAGAAATTTTGAAAATATTTTAACGTTTTTGTACTTAGAAAGTTTCGTAATTTGACATTATTAATGTGCATTTAAGAAAAATTATTGATTTTCGTTTTTTATTTTTGTCATTTCGATTCTGAAAAAGTACCCATTAAAGCGTTACTTTCTTATGCTCGTGTAATAAGAGATCAAATAGGATTTGAATAACGATGGGTATTGAAGTACTCTCGTTAATTCTGAGAATTTTTTTCGTAAAATATATGAGAAAACAGCATAAAAATTATGGAAATGAATGCAACTGGTGCCGGACGTTTTGCAATTTGGAAAATTTTTTCAATAGTGAAATCACAAAAGTTACAGAAATTTTCCGTCCAATTTTCCGTAAACATTTCCAATACGGTAAATTGTTTCACAATTACGAATTAAGAACTTTTCCACAATTTTTATGAAGAATATTCACGCAGAATTTATGAGATACTGAAAATCTTTTCAGAATCTTTACAAAAATTAACATCTCTCATCGAAGATCAATGGCCTAATTATTAATGATTATAAGCAATAAAAGAGCCAACTGTAAACAATATTCGTTTGCCTACATTCACATTTAATAGACACGATGAGCTATAATTTTTACTGTTTAAATAAAAGGTGGACAAGGGCCGTGCACGCCAGGTCACCACTTCGTACTCGAAGACGAGAGCACCGTGGCTAAAGGAGAGACACCGCGAGGGAAGTGTAGGTGTAAACCCAACTACGTGCCGTACGAAGACGGGCTGTGCTATCGAATACACACTCAAGGTCCCTGCCAGTCAGGCGATATGCTTGTCAATTCCACCAGCTGCGTCCCAGTACCCTGTAAACGGGGTCGTCTCTACTTCCCACGCGAACGCACTTGCTACAGGTAGGTAGCCTTGGCTTATTAATACACATACCAAATCTTACTAATGCCGCTAAATAACGAAGTAACACTTTCTTTCTAACATTTAATAGTATCTTTTTTTAAATTATCTTAAGCGTGTCAATAGTACTGGTGAAAATTCAGAAAAACATTTGTATCGTAATTGGCTAAGAAAGTTACAAAGTAAAAAACTACGTTAACAATATTTTCAAGAAAAACTAGCTATCACCATCCTGCACACTTGATAACTACACTATACAAAGAAAACGCATACATACATTTAAAAACGAAACACATCTGGTCAGCCACATCGCAGACTGTTTAATTACACAAAATTTTTTAACACCGCTAAAAAACAATTGCTCCGCAGGATCGGAACGCGCGGCCCCTGCTCCCACGGGCAGATAGTGCTGTACGACTACAGCGCCCGTCCGTCGCTGGACGGCATCAGCTACAACGGTGTGTGCGGCTGCACGAGCGCGCTGAAGGCCTCGGGTCGCTGCACGGAGTCGTCGGCGGAGCGCTGCGAGGACGCGCCGGGCATGGTGCTGGTGAACGGCACCTGCCACCAGCTGTACACGCAGGGCCCGTGCGCGGAGGGCGAGTGGCTGGTGGCGCAGCGCGCCGGCCGCTCCGACGGCCTCTGGTCGGAGGGCAGCCCCGCGGGGCCGCGGGCGCGATGCGAGTGCCGGCCCGGCTACAAGAGGAGCAGCGAGCACGAGAGCGACAACCTGCTGCTGCCGGCCGGCAAGTGCCAGCCGCCCACCGTCGGCTTGGCTAAGTTCCTCAACGAGAACGTCAAGTCCGTCGTGGTTTGAAGGAGCTTTTTGTACGGGGTTTTTGTGCGTTTCTTTTTTTTGTGATAGGTACGTGGACCCTCGCTATTTCTTTCGAGGGCGGCTGTTTTTCTCTTTTTGTTGGGGAAAAGAAGATGCTGTGTATAGTGGTATGCGATGTTGTTACTGTTGAGTATGGAAGAAGATGTTGCGGATTAATTTTGCACGTTGAAGAAGTTCTTATTTGATCTGACAGGAAATTAATGTGTTATTTTGCGCATTTGTAACAAAATGCGAAAGAAAAACAAAATTTGGTATGTGAATATTTTTAGTAATGTGAAGGTAAGATGAAGCCATGTATACCAAGTGGGATGGTGGAACTCTGATGGTGATTTTATAAACAAAGATGTAAGATGTATGGTTTTCGGAAAATGCGAAATCGAAGACTTCGATTATATTCTGTGCAGAGTTTTAAACTTTTATAAGATTGTGTATATATGTTTGTTTAGTGATTAAGGGCGGATATTAATATTTAGACAAATACTAGGCAAAGATGCATACAAAATAATCTGTATTTTCATGACAGAATAATACTTTTCAAAAAAACCACAAGAAAATAAAATTTGAATTGTGGATGAAGATATAATTACAATCTAATGCCTAGTATTACGTCATTTTGTCGTTCTTCCATTATGTGTAATTTTTTAATTTATTAATGCATCAAATGTAAATATTATAGAATTTTTTTCAACGAAGACTGCTTTCTTAAAAGAAACAATTGTGAAAAACATTCTAATAAACTTCGACGAATTAAATTGATTTCTCATTCAATACTTAATTATTATTATTATTATAAAAGTATTAATAATAATTAAAAAGGACTCACTCTTTGCTATGTGACACATCCCGAATTTGTTGATGAAGGCTACTCAGCTGTTGTTCCTTGAAATCTAGTTCTCGCTCAAGCGCCGCTATTTTTTCCGTCCTCTCATCCAAATCCATCTGCAATGATATTAAAAACAATGAAATACAAAAATTGACAAGGCCAAATATTAAAATACACAAAACAGATTGAATATCATAATTTAACATTAATTCAATCTAATAAATATGAAAAACTTATAAATTGGAATATTCAAGCAGTTAGAAAGTTATCTTCATTACTTTAGACAGTGGAAAAAATCTTCTAGACATTGTTCGAACAAAGAATTGTAAAATGTAAAATTTAGACTCGAATATCGATGCTATCGGTCCGATCACTTGCCAGTAACTGATCTTTCTCGCGGTCCAACTGGGCCATCCGCGATCGATGGGTACTGATCTCTTTTCTGAGCTCTTTTATTTGATTGTCAAGTTGCAATTGTTGCCGCTCCAGATTCTTGTTTCTATCCAAGGCGCCGGTCAGCTCGTTCTCGCACTGCGTCAGCTGACCCTGCACGTCGCCCAACGCCTGATCCGTTTGATCTTGTAAAGCTCTGAAACGAAGTGTTTATTATCATTCAAATATCAATGATTTTTTTTCAGAAAAGTCGTTTTTTTGAGAATTTCTGATATTCACATTATTTAGTCAATTTACATCAAAGTAGTAGTACTTATATTAATTACATATATTAATGATTCCTTTAAAGATATTCTTTAATTGTAATTGCAAGAGAATTTTCTTGAAACTTTAGTAGCTAAAGTAATTTTTTAATTACTCATCAAAAAAATTTTGAATATACTTTGTTTTTCAATATACTTCATTAATAAAAATGTCCTTTAATTTAAAAAAAAGCTGCACCTTAAGGTCCCTTTCTTCTTGAAAATAACACAATCGATTAAAAACAAGTATTCATTAGTGTTTATATATTAAAAAGAATAATCAAAAAGGCTTCAAAGACCTTCTCGATTGAAATGTGCAAAATACCTAAGCTGGAAGTACTGAGTCCGCTGCTCGGTGAGCTCCTGCTTGGTCCTGGACAGCTCCTCCCTTAGCTCGTCGAGTTGTTCGTCGAAGTTGTTCAGGGCGGCGCGCCTCCCCTCCTGCGCAATCAAAAGATCCCGTCGTTCACTCTCGACCTGCGCTAGCCGCGACTCCGCCTCGCACAGGCTCTCGCGGAGTCGACGCTGCTCGGATACGTGATGCTCCGTCGCCACCTTTTTCGGTTTCACGTATCCCAAGTCACCCAAGTGCGTGCAGGAGGCCGGGGAGACAGGCAAACAATCGAAGAGAGACAGAGAGCGAGAGAAGGTTGCTGTTAGAAATGCAGGGGAATACCTACGGGAATGAACCGAGACTGCTTCGAATAGCCAGCTTTCGGTTACATTTACGGGAATACTGATTTTTTCAAGTACTGGTTATACAGTCAGCATCGTTTAGATTTTCATTTTAATTACTTTTAATCTTAAGACTATATTGATTAGTATTGTAATATCAATTATGTTGTTCTAATATCAATTTGTTCAAAACTTGTTTTGAATTAATAGTGAAATACTTTTTGAAAATTTGAGTTTAATAAGTACAGAAAAAAGTTATTCATTGATCTAATTTAACAATCTTAACTTTTTTCTATTCATTCAATTTTCAATATATGTACATAGCTAAAATTGTACATTTCAATATCTTGAATATAAACCTCGAAAAGTAATTCAATAAAATTGAAAATAGCTATTTTTAAATAAAAATTAATTATTTATACTGACTGTATAATTAATACGACTTTAAGCTAAGACACTACTTTCATTGGACTACTAAAGTAACAAATTTCTAATACTAAAAAAACAATTGAAAATTTATAATACTACTGTAATTTAATAAACAATATGATTGAAATATCATTCCAGCTAAAGCGGTAATAAAACCCAAGCAATTCGAAATAAACTAAAATACACGAAGAATCTAGTTTTGTAGATAGAAAGTATATTAGAAAATGAATTTATCAAAATAGAGTTTACAAATGATTTTAGCAAAACGGGTCTTCAAGTAAAGTCTCCTGAAATCACCTTAAGTTTTTCTCGAAGTGCATCTCTCTCTTCCTTAAGTCGCTCACAGTCGCCTTTCGCAGTATCCCTTTCCCGTTGCAATTTCTCCAACTAAAAGCAATTACATTATTATTAAAAGTGTACAAAATCGAATATTTTACGTATTGAAGTCACACAAACTTTTTGTGATAATTTGGTGTTTTGCCTCTCCTCTAAAGAATTCGAATGGCAGTAGCAATAATTGCACGTCCCGGGACTACTCTGCTGATTTTGTTGTAGTTTGTTTTCCAAACTGAACTTTTCTTGGCACAACTCCTGCTTCTCTCGCAGAAGTTTTGCTATGGCATGCTCTTTCTCGCTCATTTGCGCACGCAATTCGCAAACTTTTGACCACAAGTTTTCCTGCAAATGGAAATTCGCATTCTATTAAACAAGCTTTTTTACTATTGGCAATCGAACTATTATTGGTAGGATAAGTACGTTATTCTTTTCAGAGTCTTCCTGGCATTGATCTTTTAATTTTACATATTCGCATTTATAATGGTCACGGTCCGATTCCAGCCTTTGTATGGTATTTTGAAGCTAAAAAATCAATTTTTATTTTAAAAGTATATCTAACACAAATAATATACAAATTTTAATAAGTTTTAATTTACTTACTGAGTCAATTATTACGTTTTTTTCATGAAGTAGTCTATCTGTATTACTTTGTGAAGATGCGCCAGCATCTCCCGATTTACACGAACACGTACAGGCTTTTGGAGAGTTTTGCTTAGATTCAGATCTTTTATCTTGATTGGAGCTTTTTGATGCTTAGATTAAAAAGCAAATTAAAATTATTGCGATATTTTGAATTTTAATAGGTACGTTAATTAAAAGATTTAATTTGAAAATTTTTTAAATATTTAATTAATAAACAATGTGTTTTTTCATAACAGATGTACCAGGCATTGGCTTCATTAGTAACTTTCTTTTTGCATTAATAATAGCTGCTTCTTCTTTCGTTTTAAGCGCACAATGATTCGTTTTCACGTTATTCTTAATTCCTGATAGAGTTTGAGTATTTTTATTGGATTTTTCTTTACTTTGAAGTTTTTTTTCTAAATCTTTATTAATTTGCTCTAATTCACGAATATCATTTTTCAATTTTTCGTTTTCTTTTTTAAGTTGTTCTACTTCATCTTTTAATTTTGATTCTATAAAGAAGGAAAAATGTTATGCATGCAGAAAACTTAATGTATAATTATACATACCCCTTAAAGTTAAATTATTAATTTTATCAGTCATTTGCTTTTTCTCTTCAAGAGTACTTTCTAAAGCTCGTTGCACACTGCACTTTTCCAATCGACATGCCTCCAAATCAGCCCTTAATTCTTGAGCCTCGCGACGTTGTACTGTCAATTCACTCTCTAGTATATGCACTTGTGTCATAACGTCTTCTAATTTTTCCTAAGGTCGAAACAAAATAATGTCTTAAAAACTGGAAATTTAAATAGATGAAAAAAAGTAAACCATAGGAAATATTAAATATTAAATCACCTGAAGTCTACAAACTCTTCTATTATTTTCTTTAACAGTTGAATTGCAGTCAGCTTCGACGGCTAATGCAAGTCGATCAACGTTTTTAAGTTCCATCTCGAGCTGCTCATTTCGCTCAGCCAGTTTCATGGCTTGAGCCATCGCGTCATGTTGCTTATTCAAAGCCTCTTTTAACTGTTGTTCTAGACTTAGTTTAGACTGTTGTAAACATTCCATATCATTATCGTTCGAATTTCGAATCTTGTCTGATCGTATGCAGCAGTGGTCCTTGTTTATAGAAGTACATGGCCGGCCACCCTCCAACATCTTTCTAAGTCGCGACATTTCTTTGTCTTTGTTGTTTAACTGTAATTAATATTTATTATGAACATCATGAATACATTAAATTAAATTTTCAATGATGGTAAATGATAATTGATAATAAATATATGGAATTATAACTGTACTTTTTTATTTAAGAAATTTTGGCTTGGCTAAACGGAAAAATATATAAATTAGTTTTACCTTTGACTTTAATGATTCAATGAGTTCATTGCTCAAAAATAATTCTTCTTTCAACTTTGTTACCTCATTGCTTAAACAACTAATTCTGTGATCTGCTGTACTAACAAAATCTGCTATGTAGGGTTCGACATTTCTTGTACTGAATGATGTAGCCGAGGAACTAGTAGTTCGAGGAAGAGATTCGGCTTCTAAAACTGGTCTTCTTAATGGATAACACGGACGTTTTCTATTAGCTAAAAAAAATTAAAAATAAACTTTTATTATCAACAAACTTTAAAAATATTTTATAGTAAATTATATCAATTACCAAGGCTGACATTGTTAACAATAGGTTTGCAACATTTTCCCTGAAGTTCAGATATCTTCTTTGATTTATTCGAAGATTCAATTTCCAACTGCTTTATTCGCTGCAAATTCTTTGAGAAGGACAGCTGCAAATCAGTAAGTTCACTTTCTAATTTTCTCATGCGCTTCTTATACTCATTGATCTCCTTTTGGTTCCCTTCTTTGGTCTCTATTAACTCCAGATGCAACTTATTACATTCTTGAACTAACTTTGCATTGTCACACTTGTAAGGATCTATTGCTAATTGTAACTCACTGCATGCCTAGTGGTTATCAATTGAAAACATAATAAACATGAAATTATCTATATTATCAATAATTGATAAACAAATGAATACAATATAACATAAAAAGGAAAATTATTGAATTTTCTCTTGAATTAAAGAAAAATAGCAATTCTTTACAAATTCTTGCATTTTTACTTTAAAATATTGAAGTCAATTTTTAAAAATTTAATTTTATAAATTAATACAAACCTCGATATTGTCTTTGGCAATAGATTGATAATGTTTTAAGCTCTCCTTGGTGTGAGCTAAATCAACTAGTAAAAGCTCAATGAGAGGGAGAGAATCTAAAGAAATTGCCTGTTTATATCCCAGGTCGTCTAAATGCTGCCTCACAGTACGGTATCGTCCTGCGACACTATAATTATCTTTACTCATCTTTAAAGCTGCCTACTACAGCTGTGACTGATTCACTTATTTAAAATATAAATCTCTGCGAACCTTTAATAATTTCATTTAGATAATTGTAGGTCATTCCATGTTTATGTAAACATAACCTACATTTAGAAACTAACTGTACGCTCCGCTGTCTTATCAGACGAAAGTACTTTTTTTAAATTCTTCATATCATTAATAACACTTCACTATTTTTTTTACAATCCTTAATTAATATTTACAACACATAACACATCGCAATTAAAAAGGTATTTCACTATCAGAGTACGTTCATTTGATCGTTCGTAGATATACTCGCGCGTCATGAAATAAAAGTTTCACTAATTTTAAATGCGCAATCTTAATTGTACACTAAAAATTCAAAATTTTACTTTCTTATTTAACTAATGAAGTAAAAATAAATATAAACAATAAAAAATTAACAAAATAATACAATAAAAAGATTTGACGCCGCGATTTGTTGTGGTCAAAATATTGTCAAGCAGCCATCTTTAAATTTCAATTTAAATCTGTTGCCACTCTGAGAACACTAAAATCCAACCTGTTGATAATAACACAGTTTTCTATAACTGATACAGCAATTTTTAAATTCAGTATGAATTTATGTAGAGTAGAATAATTCTAATAATAAAATGCGTGTACTATTTGTACATAAATTTTATTTTTAAAGATATTACCAGATATTACTCATGAATTATAACACTTAAACTTAATAAAAAAACTTTAAGATGTTTTATTTTACACTTATAGTCAGTATTGCCAATTAAAATCAACATATAACCCGTAACCGTTTATTTTATACTTTAATATATACTAAAATATAATAAAATAAAAAAAAATAATTCTACAAGGTGAAATTATTATCTATAATAAGTGAAGTTAGTCCTTTTGTATAATTTGGATAATCCATTATAATAAGCCCTAAAAATCCTACTCTTCTATCTTTTGCTATTTTATTTATTATACCATTAGTATAATTTGCTGTATTATGAACAGTTCTAAATAAATCTGGAGCTAAACTAATATAATTTAAATACCAGTATTTTTCCCTTCTATTCGAATTTTTAACAAATTCTTTAATTGCTTCTGATTTCATGCTATATGATACAGAGTATTCATCTTGAATCATTAATGAAGAGTCAATATTTTCTATTACAAATGTTTTATTGTCTTCCCAGTCGAAACAATCTATACCAAAAGAGTTTTCTTTAAAGTCAAATCGATGCATCAATACAATTTTTTTTCTTGCTTCTTTTACACTAGGTATTGTGTTTTCGTGATACCAATACTCTTTATTTTTATTTGCATAAAGTAAAAATGTTTCATAAAATTCTCTAGTGTTCCATTTTGGTACATCCTCTTCTTTTATCAACATAATAATGCTTTCTGATTCATGCTCACTTAAAAAAGAAATACATTGTTCCAATACATCATCAAACCTTAAATTAACATAAAACCGATCATGATAAATTATAAAAGCATCATTAATATGTCTGCATCTAATATCTAAATATCGAATACCTAAATTCAATTGTTCTCTTATGGATAAATTTTGTGTTCTTACATAACTACTTAAAATTATTGTATTATAGTTATAAGTTGCGGAATCATGAGTTCCAGGAAGATTTATTTGACTTAGCAATTTATTTTCATCAATGTTATTCATCCATGTAAAAAATTCAATGTTTGTAATTTTAACAGTATTACTGGTGTTTCCACCCCTCAAAAAGGTAAATCTAAAATTATTTTTATTTGCTGTGCTTCCATTTGATGTTACTTTGTTATTTTTAATTTTGAAGCAAGTTTTTCCCCCAAACCACCAATGATTTGATTTACAAGTTGAACCCTGTGCAATCAGAATTTTGTCAAATAATACTGTATATTCTTTTAGCTCATGAGATATCGTTAAGTGCAATGTGCCAATAAAAGCAAAATTTAATTTTTTAGCAGGACGACCATATGTTGTATTATATCTAGGATTGCATTTGTCATTAAACCAATTTGCTACGTCTTTTGATGCTTTTCTACCAACTTGAAAGTTAAATGTACCATTACTATCGCAAAACAGAGTATCTCCGTTTTCAATACCACTTGGTTGACCTAAAGTTATTTTATGATCTTTTATGTAAAAAGATCCTTTGATTAAAGAATATTTTCTTTCACTCTCTCCTTCATCATTACAAATGATAAAGTTAAGTATATTATTTCTTATCACTTTTCTTATCTTTGTCATCTTTAAAAAATTTATGAGTAGACTATAGTTGATTGTACTAGTAATTATGTTGCAAATATTTTGCAAGTTAAAATCTCATTGTTCTCCCCTGCTTTACCTTCAAACTCTTCTTGAGGTGGAATGTATAAGCAGATTCTGGCGCAATCAGTACCTTTTTTTAATTTGCGTTTAAACAATTACAATGCACCTTTAATTCAATGTATCTAATAAGATTCTGTTTTCTTATAGAAAAGCTCCTGTAACATAAATTAAAGTTTATAGATTAATTTTATTTTTCGACTTATATATCGTTACTTAAGTGTTCAACTATAAGTATTTCAAAATAACTGATTTTATGAAAAACTTACTCAAAGGTCATCGGCACACAGAAGAAAAGTAAAATGCTTTTTCCATAAAACA
This sequence comes from Eurytoma adleriae, assembly GCA_900480045.1. Classification (NCBI taxonomy): domain Eukaryota; kingdom Metazoa; phylum Arthropoda; class Insecta; order Hymenoptera; family Eurytomidae; genus Eurytoma; species Eurytoma adleriae. The sequence continues at coordinate 111,749 of UXGC01000386.1, forward strand.
AAGGAAGCGGTAATTTATAATATTTTCTACACTTCTATTTAATTAATAAAGTTAATTTAAATTTACACAGTATAGTATACACGTACTTCTTTTTTATTCTTTACAGAGGTGCAGACGACGCACTCCAGGAGATTAAAAGAGTACGGCTCCAGAACGGATGTATACTTAAATGACAGTTCCACATGAGCTGAAGATAAGAATGTGCAGATATTGGATGAAGCATTCTTTTTATCTCCCGTGACGCGTATGCGATTTTTTTTTATACTCAAGCCGATTTTGTCAATTTTTTACACACGCGTCGGGATAAAAACAGAGCAACTTTTAGCGAGGGTATGCAAATAAACATTAAGAATATTCTACAATAAAAAGATGTGACTTTCAAACTACTAACTTTTTTAAATTTAAATTTGAATCTGTTGCCAATCTAAAAACATTAAAATCCAACTGGTTGATAAAAACAATTTTATTGTCATATTAAGTTTTAATTTGATTCTGCATTAATTGTTTAGAATAATTCTAATAAATTTATAGAGTAGTTTTACATAAATTTAATAATTTAATCATATTATGCTTAATATATAATACATATATAAATGAATAAAAAAATTAAGATTTATAGTCTGCAGTATTATCAATTAAATCAACGTAATCGTTTTATTTTTATAAAAAAGAATATATAAAACGAAGAAATTTTTATCATTATAAATAAATAAAAATGCAATTTTGTTTATAAATTTTTTTAATAGAAATTCATAACGAAATTGTTTACAATCTTATTATAAACATGAAAGATGAATAATGGAATGAAAATTGATTTAATTTTTTTTGAATTGCGGTTTTCACGATTTTACAATATCATTAAGCAATGGCTGGTAATGGGCATAGAGTATATCTTTTCCAAAAGAAATAAAATATCAATTGATGACTTTTATTTATCGACTCCATCATGTCCATTTCAGTTCATTAACTTTTAAATATTGTGAGTACATACCTAATTTTACACCATTACTTAATAATTCACACTCTCAAAATTCAACTTGTCATTATGTAATGCAACAATGTTTTTCAAGAACACGAAATTTAAGTAGAAAGTTTATTTGTAAATTGACTAGCAACTTCAACACTAACAGGAAGTTACAATTTCTTACAGAAAAGTATCATTCCCAATTTTTATTTATTATTATTATTTATTATTATTATTCTTTATTTTCTTTATTCAATGTGAATGCTTGAATGTTAAAGGCATATTTTTATATATTTCATTTTAAGTAATCCTTAAAATTATTGTTGTATCACTAAATTCTGTGAAAAGATTATTTTGTCTAGAGCTGTAACCATAATTCACAAACACCTACAGTTAAATTTACAAAATTTTAATTTCATAAAGATATTTGTGTATGTCAGATTTTTTTAAATACGAATTTTAGACAATAAAAATTAAAGTACTATTATTTAAATTATAATTGAAATTAATAAATGAATAAGGATATTTTTATTTTAAAACGTGGTACTATTAATTACGTTTTAACTGATGTTGAAATATATTATTAACTAACGAAGTGATGATTGATTAAAGGCAGTTAAATGCTTTAACAGTAGGTTTCTTAAAACTAATTCAAGTATTCATGTTTTTCTGGTTTGTACATTTACATGTTCTTGAATTCACCAGTGCCATTTGCATTGAGCATCAAAATATTGGGATTCTCCTTTTCAAAAGCAGTAGCATCTCGACCTCCTGGACGTTCCTCTTGGCCCCATTCACCCAGTGTACCATGCATTACATCAGGAATTTTGCTCTTCTCTTCATCCTCTTTCTGCGACATTTACTAATATTTTGTGATAAAACGTAAAAGACTTTGAGTGAGCTCGTTTTAATAGTTTTCATAACTTTCTTATTTTTAAATATTAATTATTGAAAATCAAAATAAAAAAAATATGAAAAATGGATTGGTATTCACAGAAAGTTTATTTAATTCATTAAATATTTTACACATTGTGTAATATTTCTGTATATAAAATTATTCATTTTAAATGAATTGAATTCATATACATTTATCTACAACAATAAAACCATTGTTTTTCAATAATTAAAAAAAAAAGAAAATAATTTAGAATTAGTCTATCAAGTTTACTAATAAAATAATTAATAATAAAAATTCCGTCGGAAAAAAATCAGTCTATTTCATGATCAGTCAATTTATGACAATTGTGATGAGAGTTATGTATGAAAGTTTTGAAAAAAATTTAAAAACTTTAATTATAAAATTCGATTTTTATAAAAGGATCAACAGGATGAATAAACCAGAATTAATCTTTACGTTACTCTACATAATAAATTATCGCGGTATCCCGATTTCCTGTTTACCATAATAAAAATCTTCATTTCCATAAAAAAAATTTTCAAACGAGTTCGTAATAGAAATTTTAATAAATAATTTATCTACCAACCTGTTGATCCTCCTTTGCAAATTTTTCAAACATATTTGCATAGAGTTTCTTCTCTTTAGCAAGATCCTTTTTAATCATGTTCTGACAAACAATGACTTGTTTGGCTGCTGCTGTATTTTTGGGTTCAATCTTGACCACTTCCTGGAAGTCTTTGACAGCGAGTTCTGGTGAAGCCAAGTCAAGATAAGCTTGACCTCTCCTGAAGAGAGCTTTCTCGTTTTCAGGGTCTAATTCAAGAGCTTTATTGCATGCCTCCTTAGCTTCAAAAGGCTCTTTAGTTTTAAGAAAACATAATGCGAGATTCAAATTAGCAGTGAGAAGCATATTGGTTCTTGGCTCAGCTAGGGCATCTTTGAAATCATAATCGTCATTTACATACTCTATGATTTTTTTATACATTTTGATGGCCATGGTATATTTGTTTTCTTTGAAGTATTTTGTGCCTTTCTCCTTAAACATTTTAGCCTGATCAAGCTTCTGAGGTGCATCAAGTGACCAAAGTTCTGGAGCTTTTTCAAAATTTTTGAGTTCTACTGTATATTCCACAGTAGCATTGGAAGGAATATTAAATTCTGGTTTCCCAGCTGCTCCAAAAGCATATTTACTCTTGATTTTCAGTTTTGATTTCTCTCCTTTTTTAAATTTTTGTAAAGCTGTCTCAATGCCTGAGACAATCCCTTCTTCTTCACCTTCTCCCAAATTGAAGCTTACATCTCTGTCTTCAAATACTTGGTCATTGTACGTTCCAGTTATATGGACTAAACAAATTTATTACTTTTAATATTTGAAAGAAGAAACAAAAACATAAATATAATATAACAAATTCTACTTACCTTCCACTAAAGTACCCTCATTTGGATTTAAATAACCCTCGCCTTCTTTAATCTGTGTCCTTGTAATTCCTTTATCCTTGTCTGGACTTAAGTCTTCTCCTATCCAATCGATCATTTCCACCTTTAAGAAAAAAGTTATTATTACAAGTTTTCTTAAAATTACTATTTATAAAATATCTAATAATTCAATAAAGTTACCTCAAATTTAAGTGTAGCATCAGGTGGAATAGAAGGTGGACTTCCTGGTTTTCCATAAGCATATTCTGGTGCACAAGTAAAAACTGCCACTTCACCTTTTTTCATGGTAGCAATACCAATATCCCATGCTTTAATTACTTGCTTTTGACCCAAATCAAATTGGAAAGGTTGGTTTCTGTCCTTGCTGGAGTCGAATTTAGTTCCATCCAACAAGGTTCCAGTGTAATGCACTTTGACATAACTACCAACACCTGGAGTTTCATCTCCGGTACCTTCCTTGATGATCTCCTTAAGAACTCCTCCATCTTTTTCTGGCGAAATGTCAACAGCCATTCTGCGTAGAAAAAGATTAATAATTAATATTTGTTAAAATTAACATTAATTATCATTTTGTTGTGTGAATTTCCATTTTACATTACCCTAAGTAAATTAAAAAAAAATTAACAAAGATCTCTTGTAAGTCACAAAAAACAAAACAAAAAAGAAACTGAAAAAGGAAATATGCTAAAGTCATGTTAGGTGGTACCTATTTTTAACATTTTTCAGAATAAAAAGTAAGCAATTTTTCTCAATAAAATTACGTAAAAATGTAAATAACAAACAAATTTAGGTCCACGCGTGACCCGAAATTAAGCAGCTCAATTATTTGAATAATGTAAATGAAAACTTTCCTTGATACCCACACAAAAGTTAACGATAGAAAAAGAATATCAACCTCCAGCAGAAGCGAAATGAAACGACAAAAAAAATCTAGCAACAAAGCTAAAATAATCGCGAGGACAGGCGAAAGGCGAGCGTGTGTATACAATGGAAATGTGCATCGCAGCTTACTTTAATATCCGCCGATATTACAATTGCCCGTTAACTTGATTCCAGAAACTTCGGAGTTCGGGGGGTACAGAGTACGAAGCTGCCTCGTCACCTCGGCAATATTCTCCTTCGAAAGTTGCGAAGAGTCTGCGGCGTGGAGACAATTTGAACGTGAGTCTCGAAACCCCGTAGAAATTGCTAGAAAACCAATACCGGCACGCACACCACATCGGCGGCTAGTCTGCCCTGACTCGCGTTTTCTGTCTCTGTCCCTTCGAGATTGCGGGAGTTTTGTCGATCAGTTGTCGCTCGAGCTTTTTCGAGCCATCGAAGGCGCCAAATTTAAATCGGTTCTGATTTCGTTTTGAAATTATCAATATGAAATTAATGAATATAATAAAGTATATATAGTTGATTTAAAAAATTAGTAGTCTGTCTCTAATTTTTTTTTAATAATGCCAAAACAATTTAAAGTTAATTTAATCTTGTCTCTGTATAATACCATAATTGTGCTAAAACACTGATAATTAAGGAATGTATATTTCTTCACAAAAGTTAATAATTAAGCTCGCTATAATTATTTAACTATAAAAGAGTTAAAGTATATTTTACGTACCTCATTCAAGTACTAGTACATAAAGAAATTGCACTAAATAGGGTATATAGAGCACTGGGCTAATTTTAATTTGTTTTTACTTTTTTGTATCTTTTGTTCGTCAAGTTTTACATAGAATGAAATATATTATGGATACGTTTCATTATATGCAAATAAAAGCTGCATGAATATAGTAAATATAAAAAAAATACAAATTCAAGGTCCACTCGTCGCTCTTACAGGCTATTGTAATTTATTTAAAAAGTTAAGTGACCTTTTTAACAATAAATTTTACACTTTTAATTTGCATACAATTATATCACATGATACTTATACTTTCATACTAATTTCTTTATATAAAAAAATTATTTTTATTATTGCAAAGAAACATTTTTTTCAGAATTTTAGTGTGTATATATATATAAGCTATATAATTTTTAGAAAAAACAAACGATCAATGCTATGAAGTTATTTATATAAAAGTAGACTGCCGTCAGTTTGCGACTTAGCGTAGTCAAAACTATTTGGACGTTTGGGGTGCAAAATTCTTCGTATTTTTTGAAATTTCGTAAAAAAATTAGTAAAATTAAAAAAAAAAACTGAAAAATGAGTCACCGAACACCACCTCAACGTAACTACATGACTGAACTTCGAGCTCTCTACTGTCAACTAATATGCACGTTAGTTATAAATTTGTTTAACACTTATAAATCAAAACTCATTCGCGTCCAATTATCGTTATTTATGTCAAAAAAATAAAAAAAAATGACTTTTAACAAAGAAATGGTGATAGGATAACTAATAACCGTAATTAATAAGTTTAAATGAAATGCTGAAAAACTGATTACTTATTCTAGACCGATGGAGCCGGAATGTTGCAATGTAACTTGTCCACCGTTGGGTTGCCCACGGGGACCATGTCCGGGAACGTGCATCGACTGGCGGGGACTACCGGATCCCTGCTGCATCTCGAAAATGCCCAATCCATGCGGTCCACCACCTAAATGCGGCACGAGCTGCAGTCGAAGTCCCTGCTAGTCACTGAAAATTAAAAAGTTTTTTTAACGAACTACACAGAGTAGTTGACAACCTTTTTCAAACTTTCTCAGTTGTACTTCATTCGATACGTAAACCAATTTCATGATTTGTGTTAAAAATAAACTGGTGAGTTTGAAAAAATACTCTCATCTTGTTTATTTTAATAATATCGCATCTACAACTTTTTATATGCATATGACACATCAATTAAATGGACATTAATTAAACTTAACTTCTGCTATTATAAAGATATAAATAGTTGAGATCATTAAAAGTTCATTTAAATTATTTTTACTGAAACAAGTAACTTCAAGAATAGGATCACAGTTTTTGAAAACTGGCGGTTATTAAGGGTTTAAGGAGAATATACAAGTCTGGCGGGAACAGGCTGGCGGATCGGTCGGGTCATAAATATAGATTTACTGTCGGATATAAAGACATCTAGCAATAAACAAATTAGAATAGATATAGGTATAGTGATGGATATAGCAACTCTATATCCGTCACTATACTTCTATCTATCCTAATATTCCTAATTTGTTTGTATGACCCGACCGATCCCGCCCCAGTGCTGCTCCGCCCGAACCCGCCGGATTTTATAACTTCCTTTATCTCGAATGTTAATACATTGGAAGTGCCACAGCGCACTCTATATTTCTGCGATAAGAAATATAAACACTTAGGCACAGATCGTTGTACACCCGGCGAAGTGACAAAGGATCAAACAGTTTTATCCACGGCTGCAGTTACGTACTACCGACAGTGTGTTATTAAAAAAAATGTTGAAGTGCCGGTATGACCGTAAAAAAAGATGCAGCTATTTTCAATCGTTGAAAGATCATAGCGGATCAAGTGATTAGATAATTGTTACAATAAGATAGCTATAATTGAAACAAAGTTTCAGCAACGCTGTCGGGATTCCCTCCCGCTATCAGACTCTTGAGTCATTTTTAAAATATTTGAGTAGACATGTGATAAGATGTAGCGAATTTTAAATTTTAGGCGACAGTGTGGCATTCTATATACTTCGGCGATTTAGTAGCATCGGAAACATGAAGCGGCCGATCAGTGTAATTATCTTTGTAATCTTAAGTTTGTCGTTCGATTTTTGTGTGTCGGATTCTACGCTAAATACTATAGTAGTACCAACCGAGTACAACAAAACTTATCAACGTTTGGCTAATTCATCGATTGAATACATTTTTCTATACAATGAAATAGAGGTAAATATTAGTGTATACTTATTTAATTGATAGCATTTATTACTAACATTTTCTTGCACTGTAGATTTGACAGTCTTTAATTGATTTAAAATGAGATTGCGGGATATCTAAAAACAAAATGTACAAAAAGTTCGATTCACTTTTCTTAGAACGACGTTGCCAGTTATACATGGCGCATTCTAAAACAATTTAATTCGGTTAAAAGTGTATACGTGTTTATCAATGTATTTTATTCCCGTTAGTAATGAATTTTAATTACCTATACTCAATTCGATTAATCGGACAGAGAACTGCATTCACCATGCAAGTAGAAGCAGACGAATAATGTAAGACATCATTTGCTTCTCAACCAAAAATAATTAAAAAAATGCAGAATAAAAATTGTATTTTCCCGTGTGTGCGGCAACCGATATTCTTTAACAATAGTCATGTCGGTAATTCGAATAATAATAAAAATTAATAATAATGATGATTTTACGATCCTAAATAGAGGATATCGCTGGAAGGTGCAAAAATTTTCGTGGAAAGCGAAGAAGCCACAATTGACGATCCACTGATAGTAGTCGTGAAGCAAAAACGAGGGACCCTCTCCTGGCAAATTCCTTTTTACGTGGAGAGCGATCAGGACAACGCCACTGCAGTCTATAATCGCACGAGTAGAAACCTCTGCCCAGCGAAATACTATCAGACCATAAAAGGATATCCTCGAAGTACAGAGTCGGATATCTACGTCAGCATTACTATATCGACGTCCAGCAAAACGAGCGTATCCTTCAATTTAATACTTTTGCCAGTATTAAACTTTTATTTAAAGTAAGTTCCTCGCAGTTGCTCTTACATTTAAAATGCAGTTTATTATTTTTAAGCGAAAAAATTACTTTTGAAGATCTGGAGATTCGCGAAATGTCAGTGTCAATCCTTCGGAACCTGTGTACTACGGCTACACATTCGATAACAGCACGTCCAATGTACTCGTCACTGTTAACTCTTACTTAAACAGACAAGAAATCTGTATGACAGTTGCCATTGCACCTCCGTTAGTGAGTACACGACAATTATTACTGTTATTGCTTATTTTTTTCTGCAAATTTTGCACACTATATTATAATCTAGGTCTTTTTAAAAATATTAATCTGATTTTTTTGGGTCCTCCTGTTTCTTCTATATAAAATAAACTAATCTTTTGTCGAGTAATTTACATTATTTTTATATTTAAGTGCCCAGTATTTGATTACCAAGGAAACAGACATTATATAGGCCTCTGGCAGACGGTAACATCTAAAGGCGCCATCACAGTATCGGTAGATATCCATCCCTGATTGAATTACTGCATTTTTTAAGTCTACTTATTCTCCACAGTTTCAGAGAAAATTTAATCATTTTTAGAAAGAAGCTTATCCAAAAGGATTTTTCATAGTTCTCACGGTAGATTCCGAAGTTGGAACCTGTTCAGAGCATGACGTTGAGCCCTATCGCGAAAAGAATGTAGTATTAAGCATTAATAATGCTATATCGGAACAAGACTACATTTTACCAACTTTGGTGCCATTACTAGCTTTTATTGGTTTTTGCATTATTTACGTGGTAAGTGCTCTCAGCTGCAAAGTGCACATTCCTCCTTCCATATTATTCGAGTCGATCGCCGAAAAAGATGAAGAAGACCTTAACAGCAGATCAACTGAAACGGTATGCCACTCCTATTTATTCCTGCAAACAACTAAGTTATAATTTATTAAAAGAAATATTAAAGTATAATACACACAAAAAGTTTATGGAATAAACTGCGATTATTTACAATTTTATTTTTTTTATACATTTATTTACATCGATTAATAATCCTTAGGAGAACGAAGATACGATTAACAGTGTCGACGATGCAGCGAATGAAGATGCGATTAACAATGTCAACGATGCAGCTCATTATGTAAACATCAACGTCAATCGGGATAATTCGGTATAAACTGCGATTATTGTTTACAATTTTATTTTTTTTTATACATTTATTTACATCGATTAATATTCCGAAGAAGAACGAAGATGCGATTAACAGTGTCGACAATGCGATTAACAATGTCAACTATGCAGCTCATCGTATAAACGTCAACGTCAATCGGGATAATTCATTCAACGACAGCGGAAACCACATTGCCTACGTCCGCGATCTTGTGACAAAAGAGATCAAGATCCTCCGGAAAAATTCCCACCTTTACGTGTACTACCTTCTCATAGTAGGCACTTTCTATGCGGTACCGGTGATGCAATTAGTGGTGAATTACGAGGAGATGCTACACGTCACCGGAAACCAGGATCTCTGCTATTACAACTTTCTCTGCTCTCACCCTCTCTATATCTTCAATGATTTCAATCACATATTTTCCAATTTCGGCTATGTACTGCTTGGATTGCTGTTCATCTTTATTGTTTACATGAGAGAGCGAAAGGACACTTTGTCCCACAAAAATGCAAATAACAAGAATCCTCGACAGTATGGTTTGTTTTACGCCATGGGCTTCGCTTTAATGATGGAGGGATTACTATCGGCCAGCTACCACGTTTGTCCGAATCACAATAATTTTCAGTTTGGTAATTAAAAATAACTGCAGTATTTGTATTGGTATTTTAAAAATTAAGTTATTTCCTTCTTTCATTATATTTATATGTTTCTTTGACACCAGATACATGTTTTATGTACATAATATCAGTATTATGCATAATGAAGATATACCAGAACCGTCATCCAGGTATAACGGCCGAGGCTCATGTCACATTCAGTGCCATAGCAATCACCGTAATATTGGAAATAGCAGGTATTAGCGGCGATAACAATCGATATTTTTGGATTGGCTTCACAATTATTCACATCAGCTTTTGCTGGTTATTAAGCGTTAAAATGTATTACATGAAGGGATGGCGATCAGTAGGGCGCAATTTACTCAGAACAGCAAAGGTAACTTCTCCTTTTTTTTACGGGAAACATTTAAATTAGATAGTATTAACAATGCATTTAATTTTTAAACATTATTAAATTTTTTAAATTTTTTTACGCTATTATCTTTTACTTAGAAGTTCTTCATGTAATTTTCAAATTTATAGTCTGTGCGAACAGGTATAAAAGGCCACATTACTCATCCCTACTACCCAAAGCGATTATACCTCATTATAGCAGGTAATTTGAGCAACATTGGCCTAGCGATTTTTGGAAACTTAAATCACCTCACAATAGATTTCCCCGTGTACTTACTCAATATTCTCATGATGAATTTACTTATCTACATTGGTTACTACATCTACATGAAAGTAAGCTTAAATGTATATTTCCTCTGATTATTTTTCTACTGTTGTTATCCGATTAGATTTGATATTGACGATACTTCTGGCGTGATCATCGCATCGAATATTTTGAAGACTTAAACACAGTTCTAATCGGATAAAAATTAATTTTTATCAACTTGATTTTCGCTAAAATAAATTCTTTGCAGAAACACCACGGTGAGAAAATTTTGCGTCAGACACTGGTTCACATCATCCTGTCAGGGATCAGCTGGGGTGGAGCAATATACTTCTTTCAAGAGCAGTCATTGTCCTTTTCGGACACACCGGCGACGGCGCGCGGCAACAACCGTACCTGCCAGTTTTGGGGTTTCTACGACTTCCACGATATTTGGCACTTCCTCTCGGCGCTTGCCATGTTCTTCTCTTTCATGATGTTGTTCACTCTCGACGATGACTTGACTACTTCCAACAATCATGTATTTTAGACGAAACGGCATTTTTTATATATTTTTATAAACATTTTTATAAAAGCTTTAGATTATTAAATTTTTTAATTTTGTAAGGGACGAATTTTTTTAAATAAAATTACTTTTAAAGTTATTGTTACAGCTTACTTTGATTCTGAATACTGACCTCTATAACTCCTTTTATCGATATTCCACATGAAAATATTATTCGAGCAGGTCACGCGAAAATTTGAAGAATGCAAGATCTTCATTTGTGAAAATCTCATGAAGGGTCGTTGCACACTATTGTTTTGCTCCGAAATTGCGTAAAAATTTGAACTAAAAATTTATAATAATGTAACAGAATATTAGAACGTTGTTAATCCATGGAAAACACTAAAAAACCAAGACAAAAAAAAATAAACTAATAATCTTTGCAAAGTTATGTAGTACGACCTACTTTATTTTTAGGAAGACCATTTGGCGACTCGCGGTCTCGATTACCACATGCAATTTACTCCGTGTATTATGCACATGATTCACTGAGAAATTCTCGAAAATTAGTAAACAATTAATACATATATCATGCTAGTACTTACGTAGGTTACTCGCCGAAGCATTTCTTGAATAATTGAATTGAATATTTAAAAAGAAAACACTTCTAATTGCAGCAGGAGATTCAAAGCGTGCATGCACGCAGGTAAACTGTTGCACTTGCAGGTTCTCATGTGAAGTTAACTCCATTCGAATTCGATATGGCCTTGTGCAGCAACGCGAAGTGAGTCACTGAAAGAACAGCTGTCCGGACTCCGGTACTCGCGGTAAAAGTGTATATAGGTTATAATAAAATAAACACCATGAAAGACAACACAGGAATATACTTATGACGGTTTAGCTAATGTTTTATTTAATCATCAATACTAATCGTATGGGATATTTCAGTAAAATTATCACCAATACAAAATGACGTCTGCAAAAAATAATGGGACGCCGGGAGATAGTCTTGAAGATTTAGGAATTCCTGGCCAGGCTTTTCTTCGCGATGCACTAACTAGTTGCAACGATCCTCTAAAAGCTATAGAAGAATTTCAGGTTAGTTATCACTCTTTAATAATTGCCGAAATAAAAATGTTACCGATTGTTTACGAATATTTTCAATGCAGCTGGAGAATGGCATTTTGTTACCATCGCTGAGGCCTATGTTGCCACTGCTGGATCTTCATGGTGTTCAGAGACTGGACTTTCATGCATCCGTACTGGAGGAACTGCGAGAGCAGTTGATAAAACGTATCAATGAAATCGGAGCAGAAAGAGGAGAAAAGGGATCGCTGACTGGAGATCGTAGATTGAAGGAACTTTTGTCAAAGAGTTTTCCCGCAGTTAGGGTAGCAGCTCTAAGACCTGTGGTCATGAGTATTTTAAGAAATACACCTACTATTGAAGACAAATACCTGCGAGTGTTAGTCAAAGAAAAAGAATTATATAATGATGCGGATACTGAAGTTAAACGACAAATTTGGAAAGATAATCAGAGTTTATTTGGAGATGAAGTTTCTCCTTTGTTTAGTAGATATATTATTGAAAAGGAACAAGTCCTGTTCGACCATCTTAATTTAAATAGTCCTTTCTTCATGCCTTCTCCTAAGGTACATTTCATTTACATGATTCATAAAAATAAAAAATTTATATTTATATTGTAATTATTTCAGGTAAGGAGGCAAGGAGAGGTAGTTCAAAAGCTAGCTCATATGATTGGTCATAGTGTAAAATTGTACGATATGGTTCTTCAATTTTTAAGAACATTATTTTTAAGGACTAAAAATGTGCATTATTGTACATTAAGAGCTGAACTTTTAATGGCCTTACATGACTTGGAGGTAAAATAATCTTTTTCTTACAAAATTATGAAGCAAGCATGAACAATTGGCATTTGATGTAGGTACAAGACATTATATCAGTTGATCCATGTCACAAATTTACTTGGTGCCTTGATGCATGTATTCGAGAGAAAAATGTAGATGTAAAACGATCTCGTGAACTCCAAGGCTTCCTTGACAGTATTAAGGTAATTTTTATTAAATATTTAATGAAAGATATTTTATTTTGCAAAGAAAATTTCATTAATATGTATATAATAAAATTTTTATCCAGCGGGGACAAGAACAAGTTTTAGGTGATCTAAGTATGACTCTGTGTGATCCATACGCAGTAAACTTTTTGGCAAGCAGTGCAATAAAAATTGCTCTGCACCTCATAAATGGTGAAGCACTACCTCGAGACAATGCAGTATTAGTATTGCTCCTTCGAATGCTTGCGCTGGGACTATCAGCCTGGCAAATGATAGACTCGCAAGACTTTAAAGAGCCTAAACTGGACAGTCAAGTGGTTACTAAATTTCTTCCAGCCTTGATGTCCTTAATGGTATGTTAAAGGGAATTCTAGTCTTGTGTTGAATTGTCTTGAATTGTCCGATGACGTCTCATGCCAGATGATGAACATAAGAATAATTCAATTATTTTGAATAGGTTGACGATCAAATTCGTCAATTGAACTGTCGATTGCCGCCCGATGAACGCGAAAGTGCGATTGCTATAATCGAACACTCGGGACCGCCACCAGATGCATGCCAGGCGTACGCTCAACTTTCGGGAGTCGCAGCCGTCCTGTCTATGTATTATGCATTACACGTGGGTGGTATCGGTAGCGGTGCCTCAGTGCAGGCCAAATCCCGTGGTGACGCCCGCGGACTCATGCGTGTCCTTGCTACTCTGCCCAACTGCCAGGGTCAGCGTGCCTATGAGGACCCTTTCTTACATACTTTGGTAATTAATAAATTAAATTTTTATTATTATTTTTAAATATTAAAATATTTTTTTTTGTAGGTTTTGTTATTAGTTTTAAATATGTCTGATGAATTTACGAATGAATCCTTCTGTACTGTGATATTTGACGAGTTCTTTTTGGCTGGTATGTCAAAAGATAGTGTCACTCGACATTTGTTAAAGCTTCTTTGGTGGGTCCACCCAAAATTACCAGTAGCTCGATTACACACTCTTGTAAAGTCTCTGGAACCAAATAGTCAGGTAATTTTCAATTTTTTAGTAATTATTTATTTTTAATAAGAGCATTTTCATTAATTTTTATTAAATACTAAATTTAGCATAATGAGGCTGTCCACAATTTGTATCAAGCTCTGCGAGAAAAGATAGGAAATCAAGGAAATGAAGATACTCCAATGTCAACGGATGATCCAATGGAAAATCCATCATCTCCTATGCCAAATTCTTCAATGCTGGGAACGACTTCTCTTTAAAGTATATAGGATGTAAATTTTTCTCATATCATGAAAAATATTTTATTTTGTCATTATTTCTTTTTATTGAACACTAGTTTATACAAACTATAATTATTTGGTATTTGTATATGATAAGAAATATTCATTTGTATATTATTTTAAAAACTATATAACTTAATAGAAAATAATAGGTTGTAAAATATACATTCTATCTTTATACTTGATGTCATTTATACACTTCATCAGAAGTTTATTTTCTTTGCTTATTGTACAATATTCCACTTTTTTCAATGATATTAATGGCTTATATCGAATTAATTTATATATATACGAAAAACAATATTATTTAAATTTACACTCATAACTCATAACTTAAGTAATTTACCGGTTGTAAATAATATAAAATTATACATCAAAAATTGTAAAAATATAAAAGTTTATTACACTCTATCTTTATACACGATTTGATATATTACATTATTTTGGATTCATATTAGGATTAAATGAATCAACAAGAATATTTAAATAATGCAAATCCAGTTTGTAGGAAGTTAAAATCATAGATATATACAAATTCGCTTGTTTGGTTGATAATAAATTTTCAAGCCAAGGGTCCAGCAAACTGAGCCTGTAAAATTACAAAATTCAATGTATCAAATAATATGTACTTAGGCATATGCAATTAAACAAAATAAATTCTTTTATAAAAGTTCCTCACATTTTTATGATAACAAGACCAACCAAAGTCCACTCAGCTGTTTTAAAGATTATGTTTTTAGCCGACAGAGAAAAGGTATTTACAAGTGCTTTGACAGCTGTACACCTTATACTGGTGTAATTAACACAAACTCTTGTATATACCTCGTTATTACCAGCCAATGTCCTAAGAAGATCTGGTAATCTGGAATAAAATAAAAATGAAGAATTAAAATTGAATTAAAATATCTAAAAATTTAAAAAAGTATTAATTTACATACACTTGATCAAGTCTGTCCAGGAAAATTTTTCTTCTAAGTATTTGTGGGGCATGGCTGTCTGTTAGTGGTAAGAAAGTATTGTCTGTATCATGTTCATCATTATTGGATGAATTAATAGTAGGCTCTTCAAATGTAGTTTTTCCTTGATAAAAGGCGCGCACCTACAAAAGGTATACAATGTTAAAATTTGAAACAAAAGATTTTTTAAAATTTATTTACTTTTAAATTAAGTTTTTGCCCCTCTTCTTGTAGAACAGCAAAATGTGGAGCTGGTTTTAATACTGGTTTCTCTAAAATTTGAGCATCTTCCTGTTCTTCTTGAAATTGCAGTCTATTTAATTTCTCACACAGACTGGAGTATTTATCTTGCCGCTCTATCTTTTCAATAACTTTTTGTTTTATAGATTCATCCCCAAATAAAAAGTGAATTGTTTCTTCACCTACCCACTCTTGAAAACTCTGTTCAACCCTGGCCGCTAAATTTATATCGACTGGTAGTTTATTTTCCAAAAACCTTTTCTTTTTAGAATGTTTAAGTTTTTCTGTTTTTTCTTTTTTAACCTTTTTCTTAGACTCAGAAATTAAATTTTGACCAGAATTTTCACTTTCAATATTGTCTTTAGTTATATTCTTGTTTTCTTCTTGCATATGTATACTCTTGTTTTCTTCTTGCATAACAGTATTTAAATTTGTAGAACTGCTTTTATTTTCTAAATTCCTGTTGCTATCATTTTGTTCTATTGGATAGACATATTGTTCAATAAAATCACTTTCATCATGACTTTTGTCTTTTTTATTATTGTTTCCATTTTTTGTTTCTAGTTTTGAATTTTCAGTTTCATCACATTGAACATTCTGTAACACATGTTGAACTAATTCATCTTCTTCGTCTTCCTTTGTACATGGTTCTTTAGATTGCTCACTCATTGTAACATTATGTTTAAGTATCATGTTGTCGTTCACTGTTTGTTTTTTATGTTTATCTAATTGAACAGTACTACCTGTTGTAGGGATAACTGTTGATTCTTTAACATTTTCTGTTTCTGTATTTGTGTTTTTTTCATTGTTTGGAGTTGGATTACCTTGAGCATCAGAAGTTTCTTTTGAACCATATTCTTTAATATCTATATTTTTGAATGTGTCTAGTACAAAATCTTGGATAATTCCTTTAACATTTTCTTCTTTACATTTTGTTGTAGTATTAGTTTCATTAATGTTATTTTCATTATCTTCTTTGGCATTGGGAGAGTCCGTTGAAGTTGTTTCCGTTTCATCTGCAGTTGTGGAATCTTCATCTTTTACACAATGCTCATATAGTGCAATATCAACTTCCTCACCATGTGCGGTAGTTGATTTCAAAATAGATTTGGAAAATATTCTAAAAGAAGGAATTTCTTCTTTATCTCTCATCCATAGGGGGCTAGTAAGCATCTGTTCCAGTAAGTAATTCGATGCTCCAAAACAGGCGGAACTGCAGAAATTTTTCCGTTTTGTTATATCAAACACTTTTTTACTTTTTAAGGAAATGTGATATTGCTGTTTGTAGACAACAGTGAGTGGTTTTTGGCAAAGTACATAACCACATACTTTTGTAATTGCTCTTTCTTCTATTACATCTTCCATATGACATCTGTTAATATTTTTTAACTAGAATATAAAAGGATTTTTTTTAGAAAAATAAGTTTTGTTTGTATAATACACTAACGACAAAATAAATACAAAGGAATAGTATTCTCACATTTTCCACAAGCCATTTGGGATCAACTTGCGGTTCCAATAATTGCTCCACAATTGCCAAAGCTTTCGCATCACATTCTTTCTTCTTTATGATAGCTAGTTGCATTTGTTCTTTTCTATTTCCAAGGTGCACAGAAAAATACAATATTGTTAATGTTAATATCACAGTACATTAAATAACGTTTTAAAATTAAAAATTTATAATAGTAAAGGGGTTAAGGTTATACAATATTTATTACAATTATTTTATAGATTATATTATTGGATGATTCCAACAAAGAATCAATCGATATTACAATTAATCTCGTAAAAAGTTTAAGACAAATGACTTTATGCAACAATAGAAAGAAAAACACAGGGTTTCATCGGCTTACCCTTATATCTTTTTATCGACTTACGTCATTTTTTTCTTAACCTTGACCCCGACACGGGGGTTCCTCGAGGACCTCTCCATGTTCTCGCGGGTGAACCAGTTGGAATATCCTCCGGTGAAAACACGCCGACGAAATCGAAAGTAATTCAGCGTTTCGGAGCAATGATCACCAAACACCTCATCTCACAAATTGACAATATGCTGATAGTCCAACCTAGTCTTACCTCACAAGTCACAGCTGCAAGCTGCAATGGCGGCAAGTTCGTAATTGCGCAACACGTGTCCCGAGATTTTTTCCTTCTTTTATTTTCAAATTTCCTCAATTATTGCTAGCATAAAAATGCAGTACGTTAGAAAATATAACAATTTAATAGTAAATATAATGATCGAGACCTGCGAAATAGGGCAGTTTGCAAAATTGTATTTGATCCGAAATAATAATATTTTGATTTGTATAATATAAATGTGTAATATAAATAAACTTTTTATTATTTTATTTTAACTGTATAAATAAAGTTTTTATCAAATAATAATTACTTGTACTTATAAATAATTATTGTTTGGTAACAAAATTTTATATGATAAATAATTATTTCTCCTTATTCACTTTTTCAATGTTTGCAGGAGGTTGGGATTGTTTTTTAAATATTAAATTCTCTAGGACAAACATTGGCATTTCGAATAAAACACTGAAGAAAAATCCAAATACTACAGATGTCGTCATAATCTCGAAGAATGAGAATAACTGAAAAATTAGAAAAGACGTGCAGTAATTAGCAACTGATTATAGTTTTTAATATAAGATTAAATTTTTTCACAAGTTAAAAATTTTACGATAAACTGCTGGTGCAAGTAATTTTGCCTTCTGGTCGTTGCCAATTTCATTACTGGCAATATTGGGTGTGTGAGGTATATACCGTAGGCCAATCTACTCAGTGGTAAAAAAAGCTTGCAGGATAATATCGTAGATATGAACCCTGAAACAATCGATAAATAATGGGTTCATAAAATTTATTGCACAAATGATTTTTTTTTCTTTTTAATTAAAATGTTCGTACCTCCAAAGTCGTGCAAGCTCGCATAAATAATCCAGCAAATACCAAACGCCCACGCTGGTTTCGAAAGCCCCGCAAAAATTACTTCCAAAATGGCATTATATTCATAGCTAACGTCGGTGAAAATTGCAATTCCCCAAGCGACGAAAGCGAAAGCTGCGAATGCCAAAACCCATCCCAAGGATAGCAGCATCTAAAAATGTTGATATACAAATAATATAATTAACATTAAAGATTTTCGTATTTTTAAGA